>JARYGA010038023.1:0-84279 GCA_030545235.1 Helianthus tuberosus
GTGGAGTCAAAGAGTGAAAGAAGTGAAGATTTGGTGAAGAAATAGAAAAGAAATAAAGCTCAGCGCCGTAACCTATGGCATCTGTCCGTAGGTTACGGTCCCATCTCTTTTAAGAAACCCCTGCCGTAGATCAGAAGAGAGCTGCCATAAAACATTGCTGGCCGCCGTAAGCTACGGCATCTGGCCGTAGCTTACGGCACTGTGTTGACTTGTTGACCCATTGGCCGCTGTAAGCTACGGTGGGGAGGCGTAGCTTACGACGCCGAACATTCCAAAAGTGTAACTCCTTCATTTAATTGGCATTTTCATGGGATTTATGGGGACTTATCATTTCCAATCGGTTACCACTTACTTTTGAACGATTTGGGAGCAACTTTTGGAGACTAGAGTTAGAAGAACACTATCTTAATCTTTAATTTTGTTGCTTTGATCTTGATGAACAATAATACTCTTGTGATGATGTTGTTTCAAGCCATGAGTGGCTAAGTACTCTATGATCATCTTTGGTGGAAGGTTTTGTAAGACTTTATGCTTGAATTTTATATTTCTAGAATAACAATTTCTTCTTTATTGAATTGCTTGTTATGGTGTGTGATTGATTGCTTGTAAATTGTTGATTCTTGTGCTAAACTAATTAGAAACCATACGTTCTTGGTGTCGTTGGCAATCGGGATATCATGGGTATAGTTAGGCTTGGGTAAGGGTTGATTGATCATCGGGTAACAACCTCACGTTCTAGGAATCTGAGTACTTAGTTCCCTTTCATCACTGCAACTAATCACACATGAACTATGTCTATGTAGTTCTTTCTAGTGGAATGATAGCATAAATGTTAAAGCAAAACCGGAAACTGAAGATGATCATTTGTCTCTAATTTGTTTACAACCAAATCTTTTCTCTTTCAATTTAATTAGTTTAATTTAGTCTAAAACCAATTCACTCACATAAACTCTTGAATTTTACGTTTCTTGCAATTAGATTAATTTAGTCAAGTTAGATACTCTAGCAAATAACACATTTTCCACAAACTCCCTGTGTTCGATACCCACTTGCCACTAACTATTTAGTAGTAATTGGATTAAATTTGATTGTGACCACGACATCACATAAAATTTTGGCGCCGTTGCCGGGGAGTAGTGCGCAACGTGTGTTATTTTTATCCTTTTTAGTTTGTTATTTTTCTGGTTTACGCTGGGTGTGTTAGTATGCAGGTACTTACAGGTGCATGCGTACTAGGAGCTCTCACAAGCTTTCACCATTGGCATTTGATCCGGAAATTGAGCGAACATTAAGAGGAAACAGAATCTTGCTAAGAGAAAACAGAATCAGCAGTTCACCAACAACACCAACTACACCAATCACACCAATTCGATACATGGATCCACCACCACCCACTATGGGTGAAATTGTACCACCTTCCATACCATCCTCCACTCAACCATCACCAAACACTACCATGCCAAACACCACTACCAACCCTATTTCACCTCATTATGTAACACCAACAAACACCACCCAACCCATTACCACTCAAGAAGAACCTACACTCACTTTTAATCCTTCTACTACAATTCCACCACTCACTCATTTCTTCCCAGTTTCAGGACAATCATCTTCAACCTATACATTACCACAAGGTTCAACTGTCGTTCATGCTACTTCTACATTTAGACCATCAAACCAGTCGGATTAATAAAAGATCGGCTCAAAGAGAAGGATATGAGGATTTTTAGGGTTATGAGGAAGAAGGATATGCATATATGGGTGATGGGGAACAAGGAGAACTTACGTATGTGCCAGGGAAAACTCAAAGAATGCCAAGTGTTGGTGGTTTCAACAACAAATTATACCACAACACATTCGGCCAAGGCCACAAGGGCCACAAGTGCAACGCCCTATACCATTGCAACAAGTTCGTCCGCAAAATGTACAACCACAATTCCAAAGGCCGATTCAACACCCACCGATGCCACAACAACAATTTCAACCCTATGTACCACAAGGGCCAATGCAAAGACCAATGGGTCCTATTCGACCAAGGGTTCGGGTGGGTGTGCCAAGAAGGCATCTTAGAGATCATGCAAGAGGCATTGAAGCGCATTTTATGCTGGTAATCACCCAAAATCCTTCACCGGTAGTTATTCCTCACAATGATCAAGGGAGGACTTTTGAAGTGAGAACAAATTCTTTGCAAAGTTTTCCGAAATATAAGGGTCTAGCAACGGAGGAACCGTATTTTCATTTGGAGGCCTATGACTCAATTTGCAATACTCTTGGGAGTCAAGGTTTTTCGGCCGATGATGTCAAGTTAGTTTTGTTTCAATTTTTGTTGGAGGACAAGGCAAAGAAGTGGTGCTACACTTTGCCTTCAGCATCTATTTACACTTGGGCGGAGATGCAACAAATATTTCTAGATGAATTTTACACCGCTCAAAAGACCAATGATGCTAGGAAGGGATTGAGGAGTTTTCAGCAACAACAAGGCGAAATGTTTCATGAAGCTTTTGAGCGTTTCAACATGATGATCAAGAATTGCCCTCACCATGGGATTGAACTTTGGGAATTGATGAACGCTTTTCATGAGGGATTGAGTGCCGAAGACGCTCGCGACTTAATGTCTATTACCGGTGGCACTTTTGGTACGAACTATGAGCAAGACGATTGGGAGTTCTTGGAGCAAATGGCAATTACATCTAAGAGGAAAGCTCAAGCATCAAGGAGAGCACGACCGGCCGTTACCCGAACACAAGTGCATGCGGTTGACGATGGTAATGTTCAAACCTCTAATCAAATTTATGATGTTTCTGCTATTTGCAATGAAATAGGTCATGCGGCTGAAAATTGCCAAGGAGTGGTAGAAGGGCAATATGAGGAAGTTCATGCGGTACAAGGTCAAAGAGGGGGTGGTAGGAACTATAACATGAATTCTAACACTTACCACCCCGGGTTAAGGAATCATCCAAATTTCCGTAGGACAACCCTTAATAGCCTTAAAATGATTAAAATCCCATGCTATACACGGTTAATTGCTTGAACTTGGTAACCACTCTATGTTTGATGATGCAGGTGCTAAAGTGCTCAAAATGCGGGTTTTGAGAAGGCATGATTGGTTGCTAGAAGTTGGTGGAGTCAAAGAGTGAAAGAAGTGAAGATTTGGTGAAGAAATAGAAAAGAAATAAAGCTCAGCGCCGTAACCTACGGCATCTGGTCGTAGGTTACGGTCCCATCTCTTTCAAGAAACCCCCGTCGTAGATCAGAAGAGAGCTGCCGTAAAACATTGCTGGCCGTCGTAAGCTACGGCATCTGGCTGTAGCTTACGGCACTGTGTTGACATGTTGACCCATTAGCCGCCGTAAGCTACGGTGGGGAGGCGTAGCTTACGACGCCAAACATTCCAAAAGTGTAACTCCTTCATTTAATTGGCATTTTCATGGGATTTATGGGGACTTATCATTTCCAATCGGTTACCACTTACTTGTGAATGATTTGGGAGCAACTTTTGGGGACTAGAGTTGGAAGAACACTATCTTAATCTTTAATTTTGTTGCTTTGATCTTGATGAACAATAATACTCTTGTGATGATGTTGTTTCAAGCCCTGAGTGGCTAAGTACTCTATGATCATGTTTGGTGGAAGGTTTTGTAAGACTTTATGCTTGAATTTTATATTTCTAGAATAACAATTTCTTCTTTATTGAATTGCTTGTTATGGTGTGTGATTGATTGCTAGTAAATTGTTGATTCTTGTACTAAACTAATTAGAAACCATACGTTCTTGGTGCCGTTGGCAATCGAGATATCATGGGTATAGTTAGGCTTGGGTAAGGGTTGATTGATCATCGGGTAACAACCTCACGTTCTAGGAATCTGAGTACTTAGTTCCCTTTCATCACTGCAACTAATCACACATGAACTATGTCTATGTAGTTCTTTCTAGTGGAATGATAGCATAAATGTTAAAGCAAAACCGGAAACTGAAGATGATAATTTGTCTCTAATTTGTTTACAACCAAATCTTTTCTCTTTCAATTTAATTAGTTTAATTTAGTCTAAAACCAATTCACTCACATAAACTCTTGAATTTTACTTTTCTTGCAATTAGATTAATTTAGTCAAGTTAGATACTCTAGCAAATAACACATTTTCCACAAACTCCCTGTGCTCGATACCCACTTGCCACTAACTATTTAGTAGTAATTGGATTAAATTTGATTGTGACCATGACATCACGTCAGTGCATCTAACGAAGATGGTGCAGGTGCAGGTCTGCGACTCGTCAGCCTCGATGGCCAAGAGCTTACCTATGCAATCCGCCTCGATTTCAAGAGCACAAATAACGAGGCAGAATACGAGGCTCTACTGGCAGGGCTGCGTCTGGCAGTCAAACTCGGCGTCCAACATTTGGAAGCACACGTCGACTCACTATTGGTTGCAGGCCAGATACGCGGCGACTATGCCGCAAAAGGGGATATCATGATCCTCTACCTCGAACAGGCTTTGCAACTGAAATCAAAGTTCACTTCCTTCAATATCCGCCATATCAACAGGAGTGATAACAAACCCGCGGATGCACTGTCAAAACTTGCATCCACCAGTTTTCAACACCTGGCAAAAGAGATATGTATCGAGATTCTGCAAAATCCCTCAGTACCCCTGCGCCAAGTCAATGTCATCCAGTACGGTACAACATCCTGGATGACACCAATAATTGCATACTTGCAATCAGGTGTTACTCCCGAAAGCAAGGCAGAGGCACGTAAGTTGCAATACAAAACATGTCATTATCAAATGGGAGAAGACATCTTATACCGTAAATCATACCTGGGGCCACTCCTACGATGCGTCGACCCCCAAGATGCCACATACTTTATTAAAGAAATACTCGAGGGAATATGTGGCATACACGCAGGCCCACCCATGGTGGTGGCCAAAATCATGAACGTCGGGTACTACTGGCCCGACATGCACCTGGATGCAGTCAAAGTCTTGCGCAAGTGTTTCAATTGTCAGCGGAATGCTCCCAAGACCTTGCGCCCCAAGAATAACCTGATCCCCGTCACCACTGCATGGCCATTCCAAAAATGGGCAATCGATGTGGTGGGACCATTTCCAGACGCACCAGGTGCAGTGAAGTTTATCATAGTGGCTGTTGATTACTTTACAAAATGGGTAGAGGCAAAACCGCTCGCCTCAACCACCATTATGATAACAAGGAAATTCATCTGGGAACATATCATCTGCCGTTTCGGTCTACCAATGTGCATCGTTACCGACAACGGTACCAACTTCGCTGTCGATGACTTTCAAAAATGGCTAAAGGAGCTAAGTATTTCCCTGCTGATAAAATCTTTTTAAAACATGTTTCAGGTGATCTGCTATGATCCAGGAAAAAGTGTCGTGTAGCACTACAAGCTTGAGGAAGTGGCTCAATAAAAATAAAGAAACATGTTTTTTTTGTAAAAACAGGGATTTCCCAGTGAAATCACCTTT
Organism: Helianthus tuberosus; assembly: GCA_030545235.1. Classification (NCBI taxonomy): domain Eukaryota; kingdom Viridiplantae; phylum Streptophyta; class Magnoliopsida; order Asterales; family Asteraceae; genus Helianthus; species Helianthus tuberosus. The sequence goes on from JARYGA010038023.1 coordinate 5,490, forward strand.
ATTGTAAATTATGGGTGTTATCCCCAAATTTGTGAAATAAAATAAATTGGGAAATTTCAAGTTTTAAACGATCCTGTTAAATACTTCCGCTGCCAACATAACAGTTACCACGGATTTCTGTCTCGCGGCACCTGGGCCGGGTAAAACCGGGCCGGGGGACGTGACAGAAAAAGGTGGTATCAGAGTCACTGATTTAAGCCAATTAAGTATTTAGAAATACTTAATTTTTCTGATTTGCCATTCTGTGATTATGTGAAAATTCAAGTTACAAAAATTTAACTTAGAATTTTGTGTGTTTCTTCATGTTTGCTAAACAGCATGAATGAGTTGTCTGAAGCTCTTCAGAATCTCAATCTCTACTCTGTTAACAAAGAAGTTTCCAAAGACTTTTCCGGTTATTGTGCCGACACTGATGAACCTATGGAATTTCAAGCCCAACCTCCAGAGAAACCTAAACCGAAAAAGAAAAGAAGATTCGTGGGCTGGAGGCGTGTGCGCAGGAAGAAACCAGCGACACGGAAAGTTATAAAGACAAAGGATCCCAAAGATAAAGGAAAGGGAATAGAGATCGGAGAAAGTTCCAGGCAAGACCAGGAAATGCCATATTGGGAAGATCTGGATCGTAAACTGGCACTTAGTGACCTCATCGGACATGCCGATCCAAGCCTCTTTAATTACCCAGCGGAAGCACAACTTCCAGTTGATCTAGAGCCTGATATCCCAGATCCTATTATCCATTCCCAACCTCTACCAGCAGTGCTAGAAGAGTGGTGGACCACCGACTGGCAGTTTTAGAATCTCCTAAATAACCATAATACCTTTTTCCCCCAATTTGACCCGGAGCCTCTACTACACCCACCTATGAGCTCCGAAAACTTGGCAGAACTCCGCCACTATGGCGAGGAACTAGTGGACGCGGGAAATAGAATCCGGGAAGTAGGGGAGAGGATATCCTGGAAATACGACAAGAGGGAACGTCGTTTCTGAAATACCAGCTGGCGGGATCGTATGTGGTTGTGGGAATGTGTGTTTAATAATAATAATAATAATAATAATAATAATATAATCCTGTAAAATAACTTAATAAAACTTTTGTAAGATAACGGATGTGTACGGAAGCATACTATAATATATAAAAACGGAAGTCAAAAAATCAACAATTTTGGCTATATGTGTGATGTGATTTTGTGTGATTGTTTTGCAATTAGTCATTATTTATTTTGTGCTAATAAGTTACATATATTAATCATCAGATGGAACACGCTGTCAATGAGCCAGATAACGAAGTAAACCAATCCGAACAAAACCATGAAGATCAATTTCTAAATAGGCAAGATATAGAGAATATCGTTGCTCAGGGAATAGCCAATGCTATTCCAGCAATCATTGTTGCTGCCCGAAATCCAGTTGAGCCTCAACCAATTATTCCTAGCAAACGTACTCATGAAGACAACTTCAGTAACAACGTAAATGGAGGGGGCAACGTTAATAATAATGATAACTATGTAGTGCAAGCCCCAATTCCTAAGAGAATGAAAGCTGCAACACCGGGTTGCACTTACAAGGAATTCCTTGCCTGTAAACCTGGTGAATTTGCAGGCAATGAAGGGGCGACTGCTGCACTGTGTTGGTTGGAGAAAACCGAGGCAGTAATTAAAATAAGTAAATGTGCCGAGGAGGATAAAGTCATGTATGCGTCGCATCTTTTTAAAGAAGGGGCGCTAGAATGGTGGAATACGGTACTACAAGCCAAGGGAAGCGATGTGGCCTATGCCATGAATTGGGGAGAATTTAAAAGTCTGGTGGAAAGAAAATTATGTCCCGAATATGAAAAGGAACAAATGGCAAATAAATTCCTGAACCACCGGATGGTGGATGTAGACTGTCGAGGGTATACTTCAACATTCTTCGAATATGATAGAGTGGTACCAACCCTGGCTTCGCCAGAACCGGTACTTATCTCCCGCTATATTTGGGGATTGATTGGCGAAATCCGTGATATCGTAAAAGCTGCAAGACCCCGCACTATTGACGATGCAGTGGAATTAGCCAACACTTTGACGGACGGACTGGTGCGTACGCGAGAAGAAAACAGGAAGAAGGAATTGGCTCAGAAAATTACCCAAGGATTTCGTGTGGGTAATAATAGCAATTTCAAGAAAAGAGGAACTAGGCAATCTTCCACTCCGCCGTTCTGCAGAAACTGGAAAAAGAAACATTTTGGAAAATGCAATGAAACCTGCAACTTCTGCAAAGCTATAGGACATCATGAAGAAGATTGCAGAAAGAAAACAAAGATCTGCTACAACTGCGGAGAAGCTGGGCATTTCAGACCAGAATGCCCTAAATTGGTCAAACCAGCAGATAATAAGGCCAAACCTGCTGAAGGGACTAACAAGAAGAACGTAAGAGCCTTTCAACTGACTACGCAGGAAGCCGAACTGATTCCTGACGTAATAGCTGGTACGTTCTTAGTTCACAACGTATATGCGAAAGTATTATTTGACTCCGGTGCAAACCAAAGTTTTATAAATACTTCATTCTGCCAAGCTCTTAAGCTACCCTTAACAAAACTTAGGCAAGTTTTTACAGTAGAAATGGCAGACGGGAACTCTGTTAACATAGATATGGTTTTGCAAAAAGAAAATATAGAACTTTCAGGTCATAGATTTTCTGCAAACCTATTACCCATGAATTTAGCTGGATTCGATGTCGTATTAGGAATGGATTGGTTAGTAGCCAACCATGCTCGAATCCTCTGTGATAAGAATTCGATAGAAATTCGTGCACCCCAGGAGAAATAATTATGATTACAGGGGATAAGCCGCATAAACCAATGATGAAAGTTGCTAATTATGAACGAAAGCAAGGAATAGTGTATATGATTTCGGTAATCATTAACACTAAGAGTAAGGAACTTAAAGAAATTCCTGTAGTATCAGAATACTCGAATGTATTCCCAGAAGAATTACCAGGATTACCACCAGATAGGGAGGTAGAATTTAGAATTCATTTGATTCCTGGAACTACACCCGTAGCAAAGTCACCTTATCGGTTAGCACCCACCGAAATGTTAGAACTGAAAAAGCAGTTAGATGAATTATTAAGCAAAGGATTTATACAACCTAGTTCATCCCCGTGGGGAGCTCCAGTGTTGTTTGTGAAAAAGAAGGATGGTTCCATGAGAATGTGTATCGATTATAGGGAACTGAATAAGGTTACGATTAAGAATCGATACCCATTACCTAGGATTGATGATCTTTTCGATCAATTGCAAGGAGCTAGATACTTTTCTAAGATAGATTTACGCTCCGGATATCATCAGTTGAAGGTGCAAGAAGAAGACATACCTAAAACCGCTTTCAGAACTAGGTATGGTCACTACGAGTTCACAGTTATGCCTTTCGGACTAACAAATGCTCCGGCAGCATTTATGGATATGATGAATAGAATCTGTAAACCATATTTGGATAAATTCGTAATTGTCTTCATCGACGATATACTTATTTATTCCAAAGGTCAGGACGAGCATTGTCAGCACCTGCATGCACTCTTAACTTTGTTAAGAAAGGAGAAGTTTTATGCCAAATTCTCGAAGTGTGAATTTTGGCTACAGGAAGTGCAATTTTTAGGACACATGGTGAATCACGAGGGTATTCACGTAGATCCTGCTAAGATAGAAGCAATCACCAAGTGGAAGGTCCCGCAATCAGCTACGGAAGTTAGAAGTTTTCTAAGATTAGCTGGATATTATAGACGCTTTATCAAGGATTTTTCTAAAATAGCTGTACCATTAACCAAGTTAACCTGTAAAACAGTTAAGTTTGAATGGGGACCTAGGCAAGAAGAAGCCTTTAGAGTTTTAAAACAAAGGTTAACAAACACCCCAATTCTAGCCTTACCAGAAGGAACAGAAGATTTTGAAGTATATTGTGATACTTCTAAACTAGGATTAGGATGCGTGCTAATTCAACGCAAAAAGGTAATTGCGTATGCCTCAAGGCAATTGAAAAAGCACGAGGAAAATTATACGACGCATGACTTAGAATTAGGGTCAATAATTTTTGCCCTTAAGATTTGGAGACATTATCTGTATGGAAGTAAGTTTACAGTTTATACATGTCACACCCCGACTTTCCACGTGTCACCAGTGGGCCCGGTGGGGAGTATCGTGACGTGGTTGTCAACATAATAGTCAAACAACACAATATATATGAATGCACAGCGTAAGCAAAAGATAAATGTATTTACATTCCGAATATAAAGTAATATCCAGTATTACATCGGAAGGTAAAGGATCCACAGGCGGATCTTAAAACATATCATTTGTTCAACAGACTTTAGACGCTTAGAACTTGCAAGATTCCTTATTAGCGTCCTGAGCTTCCAGCCAATTACGTTCAGTACCTGTCACTTAACCCTTTTGGAAAATACGTCAGTTTTCACTGGTAAATACACTCAACCGACTCATTTAAAAAGAGTTTGAGAAAATTGATTTGAATGCACGTGGCACAAAATATCTTTTATAATTTGATTAAAATGCACAGAGGCAAAATTAACCTTTTAAACTTGGGAAAATTATTTGTATATAATCTTGTATACAGTTTTACTTATTTGTCGTCCGTTAGGGCCGGTTTGTAGGGCCGGACTAGATTAACTGACACGCCACAGGTATAATGCCCACAGGCTATCATCCTCTAAGTGGCCCACAGGCTATCATCCTCTAAGTGGATTACCAGTTCCGGTATAATCCCCACAAGGATGATACCTCGGAGTGGATTACCAGTTTTTACATAATGCAGCTGTCAGGTGTATGCCTACACCCCGTGCTTAGGTCGTGGCCATTTCGTAAAATGATGCCAAGGATATCCAGGACATGGTCATTAACCCCCAAAGGCCATACACCAAATAATACATATTAAACGGGTTGTAAGTACATCAATCACAATACGATTTAAATAACTACACACCCGACCAAGCGGTACTTTTATAGTGCCGTATCCCAAGCCCGTATAGGGAAAATAAGTTAAGAGTATTTATCTGAGCTAGCTCCTGCCTTAAATAGTAAGAATTTAATAACTCAGTCGTATTCACTTAAGTAAGCGTAGGTACCATTTACCGGAAGGCTCTAGTCTGGAATGATGGTATAAATAACTTATTAGAATGCTAACGGGTCTTTAATTAAGCCTAAGCTTAGACCGGTTAGTCTTACAGGAAGATACGGTTCGTACGCACGATTTAGCGAAGACCGGAATAGAATGTGATTTAAACCCGACATGTTCAGAGACTTGTCTTATATGGGTATTTCATACACATTCTGGATTTTGAGATAAAACCAATAAGGTTTGACCCGTTTCGGCTAATTTATGTAAACTTGTTACATAAACCGAACCGTACGCGCAATAAGCGTGACGGGTATTCATGAGAGCTATATACAGGTTTCCTAAGTTAATTTATGTCTCAAATATGTTGTGACATTAGTAAGATGTCCTTCATTATGCCCGAAACGTATTTAAACACAAACTAGGCCCCGTAGGGGTAATTTGGTCATTTAAAAGGTTATAAAAGAGTTTATGTATTTACCTGAGTTACAGGTCTGATATAATCAGCAAAAATACTTATTTTGATAAGTTATAACAGTAGGATAAAGTATATATGTGAATTTACCAATTATAACCAAACTATGCACCGTAGGGGCATTTTGGTAATTTCACATAAGCCGTAAAGCTCAAAACTGAAGTCTGAGTTAAACAACTTTTGCTTACTGTTAAAACGTTATAATTTAACTAAAACATCAGTAGCAAAAGGTTTGGAGTCGTTTAGATATGTAAAACTCATTTTATGGCCCGTAAGGGCAAAATCGACAATTACCGGATTAAGCCTACGACTATAAGTTATGCTCAGCCTAAAATTAATTAAAAATCTTTAAAAATCCCAAAATAATATATTACATCAGTGGGCAAAATATTTGATATCAAAAAGTATGTTTAAGTAGGTTATACGCTAATTACGCCGTTTTATTAACATAAAGCTTTAAATTTGCGATAATGAGCATAACTCCTAATCTACTAATCAAACTGATGTCAAACTTTGCATACAAGTTTATATATCAGTAATTTAAGTTTCTACTCTTTTACATTTTCAAAAATCACGTTTTAAGGTAATAAGGGCATAATGGTCAACATATGAGCAATTAACGGAATCATGCGTATTAATCGGTTAACTAATGAACCGTGGTGTATAATCACAGAGGGTTATACTAGCATGTAACCTGGTCCAAATGGAGCTCTAAGGTATTTCTAAATCATGCCTAAACGGGTCAGAACTGAAAGTCAAAGTGAAAGTCAAACTATGTGACTTTCGGTTCCGAACCGGGTCTAAACAGGAAATTGTCGGGTTGAACATGTTTAGACATGTTCTTACACTTATTACTAAGTTATAACAATGATCCAACAGGTTGTATATGATCTACAATGATAATTATGCATAAATGGCATTTTAGACTTCCTGTTGACTTTTTAAATATAAGTTTGACCCGACTTTTGACCTGTTTAGAGTGGTGATCAGGGGGAACCCTCTTAAGGGTTTATTACCCACATAAATACCAACTCATAACTACTTTCGATTCGACTAATCACTGGACCATTTGTGATTAATCGTAAAGTCAACCGTTAATTACGACGGTTTGACTTTTAAGCTAAAACTAAGCTAAAACTCAATTAGGAAGGGTTAGGCAAACTTACAAGGGTCCTATGAACGACCATGGATCACTTGGGAGAGGTCTTGTGCTCCAGAGATGCTCCAAAAATGCAGATGAAGGTGTGAGCTCTATGGTTGCAACTAAGGCCTTATATAGTGCTTTAATCCACCATAGGAAGTTGACAAGTAAATCTAGCACTGACCATAAGCTTCCAACATGTGTCTCTAGTGTCTAGGAGTCGTTTAGGGGCCAAGGGAAATGAGAAAAATCGTTTATGGGTCGTTTCCAAGGCTGAACAGCCAATTAACACACTTTTCTGGTTCTGGGCGTCGGACGCGGCCCGCCTCGCGTTTACCATATCCATACGCGGGCCGCATGGCCCTTAATTTCAGATTTTAAATTTTTATTTGTTTTACAACTTGACCTTTGGCTTCACGAAAGGGCAACTAGGGTTATTTCTTGCATTTTGACCCCCTTATAATTTCCCACAAGGGCTTTAGGACTTATACCCACTTTGCCAAGTCCCTGGACACTTCCGGTTAACCCGAAAAGTCTTAACTTTCAACGTTTGCACTTTAACCCCTCGCACACGAATTTGATCATAACTTTCTCATACGATAACGAAACTTTATAAAATTTATATCGCGCATTCTAGTGAGCATAATTAACATTTACAAAGCTTCGGGTTTGTCAAAAGGTCACTCAGAGGTATATCTTTAAACATGTTGACACATTTAACCCCTGTAGTTTGTAATCTCTCACTTTTTGCCTCGTATGATCCATGATTTATTCGTTTGATGTTGTAAACATCATGTAGGGTTATTATGAAGTATATTTGTTCACTGTTGACATTTAGAACCCGTATAATCACATACTTTCCATGTTTGTCAACTTTAGTCCCTTTATAGCATTCTTTCACACGTTCAAACTTTATGACACGTGTCAGCACATTATAGGACGTGAATTTTCGAGGTGTTACATCCTCACCCCCTTAAAAGAAATCTCGACCTCTAGGGCACTACATTTGACCTTTATAATAGGCACATGTATCTTTTTGGAGCTTCTAATCCTGTCGATCCTCAATCGCAACAGGTTGCTCTTAATATCATAGTCCTGCATATCATTACGTGATAGCGCTTTTCGACTTATTGGTGACACGTCGCTAAATCATTAGTGTGGGTCACATTGCGCGTTACACCAAGCCCCTTAATTAGGTCTTAGCTCGTAAGCTATTTGATCTTGATACATTCGATTTCCTTCGAATGATTCCATATACTCGGAGCTTAACTAGCCCGATTATTTAACAAATTTGCCCACCCTTCCAGGGTGATATCTGTTGTTGAACCTCATTTCTTAACAAGAATTTAGGAGGTTCGCTATTTTCATGAATTCTCGATTTCCTGCCGTATACTGGGAACTTACAATCGAGTATGGATTTATACGATCTTATTTGTTGTTTCCTAGGCAACTTTCAGATCCTTATAATTGTACTTACCAATCTATTGTCCTAACAATAGACGTTTAACATGCCATTTATACAAGGTCTCCAAAGGGGTAGCCTTGATACTTATATAACAACTATTATAGAAAAGCTTATCTTAAGGTGAGGTGGTTATTCCAACCATTGCTCAAAATTAATCTTAAGAGTTAGCTAATCTTTACAGTTAGTCGAGAAAAACGACGATCCTGGGTAGTTGATGGCGATTCTTAATCGTTGTTTAAATAGGGTTGCGGTAAACAATGCCTTAGCAAAATGGACCGTCTTTCATAATTTACTATACCGAATTCTCAGGATATTGAGTTTGGCTTTATGAATCTAAGTCTTAAAACTTACTTAACCAGGGTTTTCGATTCTGCCACTAATGGTATTAGCTGTCTTGGAGATTTTATAATACACAGTCTCAAATGGGATATTAAACTTAACTCTACCTGCCTCCCAGGGGTAAACATGGTAATCTTAGGAGAAGATAATCAATGTACAAGGAGGTTACAGAGATTTCCCTATCTCAGGCTCCAGTTCACTCATCATTGCATGTGTCAAATAAGTGACACATTTATGTTACTAGTCCACGAATTCCTAATCTGGAATATTTACTTGGACAATTTCATTCTGGATATCTTCTTTGAATACTAGTAGTTGACTTTAGTACCATATGATCATTGAGATATCTTTGTGGTTCCATGCATTAAACCTCCATACTGATCAGGCATGGAAGCAATCTATGGAACTTATTAAGATACACCAATCCTCATATAGTGCTTTTGTCATACCATTGGTATTCGAAATCGATGGAGATTAAAGAGATATAAACTATATGTGTTTATATTTAATCAGAATGGAAATTTTCACAAACTAGGCACCTAGCTCAGTTGGCTAGGCGCGCGAAAGGGTGCGGCCTAGACCTAGGTTCGATTCCGGGGACGGCCGATTCCACCATTTTTTTTTCGATATTTTACAGGAACAGAAAAATAGTCCTTATTTCTAAACGAATCAACTTCTTGGTTGCGATCCGACAACTGCTATTTATCATCCTCATGGCTTTGTACTAACCATGGTTTCATTAAACCATACAGGCCAATAAGGCACTAACATTCTTAATGAACGTTATTTTAAAAATATATTATTATCACTTAGCCTAGGTCACAAAAGACCATCAATGGCATTTAAGGGTTGGACCTATTCCATCACCTCTTCGACAGGGGATCAAAATGTCACCTCTGTCTTTAATATACTGATGAATTTGGATAGTTTGAAAGTTTGCCATAAGGATATCAGAAAAGAGTGATTTATAATAGATATTAAATATCAATATAGGATTTGTTGGAGCATTTTCTAAAGTATCATCGTTCACTTTCCATCTCGTTTTAAATGACCAGAGTCTTAATCAGGCGAAGACAACAGTTCCCAACATTTATCATTCCTTATAGAATCATATGTGCCATTGTCAAATAAAATTCATGCATAAACTGCTTAATATGGAAAGGTATCTGCTACATAGTTATTATTCTGCATCGTCTCCTTAGCGTTCTTCTGGAAGACTCATGCGTTTGCTTTCTTGGCCTCTTCAGGCTTCTTCGCGTACTTAGGGCAGTTTGTCACACCCCTTTCTGCGGCGGAAGCACGAGGTGTGATCATGAAAGGTTCTCATTGCATACGAAGAGTAAACATGCTACATGCTCGTAAAATAACATTCAAATACCATAATTTGAAAACATACGTTAGCGTTTACATCGCTAAGTCGCATAAAACATTGTCTTAAAAGTTTACAACTTTATTCAAAGTTAAACACAAGCGACATCCACGAGCATAAGCTAGACCACGCGCACATCCATCCTAGTTACCTGAAATACATGTGAGTTTTTGGAAAAACGTCAACATAAAGTTGGTGTGAATTCATGCAGTTTTGTATTTCATGTTTGTATACTTTGTATGAAAACATAGTTTGTGAGTAAATCAAGTTTTCATATATAAATCCAGTTTCATGTGTACACCACGTACCCATTTATAATTCAATCTTTTCTTGAGTACCCCACGTACTTCAAGTTATATCTCAATCCTCTTGAGTACCCCACGTACTTCAAGTTATATATCAATCTTCTTGAGTACCCCACGTACTTCAAGTTATATATCAATTTTGTATGGTATGAATTTTATGTACATACAGTATTTCTGTAATTATTAGATTGTTAATGGGTTGCAAAGCCATTAACCTGTGGCACGTCATAGGAAGTCACCAAACCTAAGGCATTTAATTGGTATATTCTGAGACACAAAAGCACTTCCTCGGTTCTCGCCCCGACCGGGAGTGTGGCTGCCAGGCACCCGTTAGATCTAACCTTTTGTTCTGCGGTCTGAATGTATACGTTGATTAATGGTGCTTCTGTACCCTATTCGTGACACTATTTCTCATAACGCATCCTACTTGGTTCTCGTCCTCACCAAGCGCGTTTCTTGTTATCATTTCTCATTGCGCCTTATACTTGGTTCTTGTCTCACCAAATGCGCTTCTCATACTCTTGTATTTCGTCACACTTGGTTCTCGTTCTCACCAAGTGTACTTCTTGTATTTTATATTTCGTCACACTTGGTTCTCGTTCTCACCAAGTGTACTTCTTGTATTTATATCATACCATTTATAAATATTGTACTTTTGTACATGTATTTCACCCCCGAAGTTATAAAAACTGAAAACAGTTAAAGAGAAAAGGGGGAGCATGAACTCACAACTTTGCGTTCCTAGCGTCGTAAACTCCACCGGATTTTCTTAATTAACGTCGTAACCTATACGCGTTTTCTTAACGTTAGTCACTAGACTTGCGTCGCACAAGTACAGTCACTCTCTTTTGTGTATATTCTTGTGTTAAAAATATTCTTATATTTTTAACTAAGTATCTTACTTATATTATTTTCTCCAAAAATAAATATAAGTCTTTTATGTTTTGCACTTTGCACCCGAATTATGTATCTTGTATGTTGTATGCGTATTTTTATATTTCTACTCCTCATGAGTATTTAGTGTATTTTTAAGTCTTAATACACTAGCACGTATAACACATACTATATACACTTAGCACAAAAATTGGTGATAAAATAATATATATTTTTCTCTCAAAATATACATACTTATATCCACTTTTATTCTTGAAGAAATCATCATTTCTTATCACCAAAAATTAGGGAAACCTTGGTAATATTTTTAAGCACATTTTTTGGGAATAAGTTTCTTAAAAACTTATATTTTTCTAAGTGTCAAAATTTATAAAAATTTTGACAGAGTTTCCCCTAAAAATGGAAGTTTCCCATGTTTTCAAAACATGTGTTTATTTTCTTTTAAATCGTCAACAATCATCAACAACAATTATCAACAATACTCATCAACAATAATCACTAATTTCTCCATTTCATGAACTTGAATATTTACAAAAATGTGTAGTAACTTACTAGCACATTTAGTAAGTCTTGTTATCTTTAAAAATAAGTTTAATTTCTTAAAAACTTTATTTTTAAAGAATATGAAGTTTCACAACTTCTAGTCAAGATTCACAAAAATATTTCTTTGTTGAACTTCCTTGTTACACAAGTGTTTACACACTTGTTTATTTACTAAAAATATATTTAGTTCATGTAAGATCCGGGTTTTAAACAAGACTAATATTTTTGCTTGGTTCTTCCGAAAAACCACTTGTAGATCTTTAGATCTACATGTTTAGAGTCTTATTTTACAAGGAAAATTATGTTTACACAAGTTCATGTTCATGGTGGATGATTTCATCATCTTTTATATTTCTAACACTTAACATACTACTAGTTCATGTTCTTGAACATGATCTAGTATGGTTAGATGATGATCTATCCCACTTTTAGTAACAAACAACATCAAATAATAACAACCATCCAAGATTTTCATGATTTACACCACTAGTTTCTCTTTATCCACCATATATCACTTATATTTCAAGACTTTAATGTATGTTCTTTAGTGTTTCATGATTTTTAGCCATTAAATCATCTATTAACCATCATAAACAAGAACAAGATGATGATTGAGAACACTTACTACTAGCACAAGGCTAGGGAAGTTCAAGTGTATAAATGAGGTGGATAAAAGCAAATGGTTGAGGTTCTTCAACTTCCGTAAGCTCCTAGCTTCTTTGTTATGCTTCTTACACCTTAGGATATGCTTGGAATGTGTAGAAGATGATTGAAAATGAAGGTGGGTGTGTGTGTAGTTGAGGCCGTAGCCATGGAGGAAGGAAGAGAGAAGTTTTTTTTTGTTTGGTGTAAATGAGGAAGAAATGGTAGTAGTCTAGTGGTTTAAATAAAAATCCTCCAACATACTAATATCCTCTAGTCAAAGTGTCTTCATGATATCAAACATGATCTTATTTTTTATTCAAAGAAATCAATGGGGTGTACCCCTTGTCTAGGGCCGGTTGGGGGGGGGGGGGTAGTTGGTTGGATTTCAACCTTTTAGTTAGTAAGTAGTTAGTTTAGTTAGGTATCTAAATTAGTGTAATAGTGTGTTATGTAATATAACGGGTGTTAGGGTGATTGGGGACCCTAACTAGCTTGGAAAAATAAAAACAATGCTTCTAGCATTATTTTGGTGTTCCAGGTATTGTCCGGTTGTTCGGTTACATACCGATTCGTTAAAGTGCTAAATTACACTTTTTAGTGTCGTTTAAGTACCTTTCTTGTACTCTTTCGATTCCCAACACTTAGGGAAATATTCTGGATAATAAAACGACATTTCTGCATAATATTTATATGCTTAAATGCTGAATTATTGCTGAATTTTATAAATTCTGCACTTAAAGTGCGTTTCGGGTGCTTTTTAGTGCTTATTTTTGCTTTCGTATTGCATATATATTAACCCTTGTATGTACTCTTGGGTTTTAATGCATTCTTGTTGTCGGACCTACACCTAGGCCTCAGTTATAATGTCTGACTGCTTTCTGCAGTTCTGTTGACACATTGTGTCTTACCGGTGAGTTTACTATTATTCTGACGCAACGCTCTCGTTTATGCATAAAGCAATATTTTGTAGTATACAACATGCATGAATTCACTTGTTTAATCATGTGTTCAGACATTGCTGACACTTAAACTCATAATTGCAGTCATTAAGCAATAATTATAGTGTACGGAAATTATCGGTTTGTGCCAGTTGTCACACAGTTGGTCTTTATGTGCCCCTTCTCATTGCAATTGAAGCATGTGGCATCTTTAATCTTTCTGCAATCAACAGTCTTGTGCTCCTTAGACTTGCATAACCCACATGCAGGTGATTCAGACTTAGAATTGGATTCAAGTCTACACTTTCCAAAGTGGCGTCTTTGACAATTCGTGCACTTTGGCTTCTCCTCTGTTCGCTGACTGTTCCTTCCAAACCCAGACTTCTTAGAATCAGTGTTTCCCTCGTGCTTCTTCTCTGACCCTCGTGAGTTATCATCCTCACGCTTCCTATTACTTTCTTCAGATTTCTTTAGCGATCTCAACCTGACCGCATCTAGAGTAAGGGATAAAGAGAGATCAGCTGTTGACCTAAATGTAGCAGGTGTTGAAGCCTTAACACTGGCCTTGATTTCTGGGGCTAAACCCCCAATGAAGCGAGCAATTCGCTTGGGCTCTGGTGTTACAAGGTAAGGAACCAGTCAGGACAGGATATTGAAACTGGTGAGGTAAGCTTGACAATCTAAGTTTGTTATCACCAATGATAAGAAATCAGATTCAATTCTTTCGACCTCATGTTGAGGGCAGTAGTTTTCCATAATGAGGGTGACAAACTGCTCCCAAGACATGTTGTAAAGCGGGATCTTCCTAGCAGCTTGAATGAGAGACCTCCACCAAGCCAGTGCCTCTCCTTTGAACGATTGGGATACATACTTTACTAAATCCCTTTCAGCACAACCGCTGATGTCCACCACCGTGTCCATTTCATCCAACCAGGTCATACAATCCACTGCTCCTTTCTCCCCAGTGAAATCTCGGGGTTTACAGGAAACAAAGTACTTATAGTTACAAGACTTGGTATGCGGTTCATTATCGAACACTATCTTCTTGGATGGAACACTGTGTTCATTTGATGAATGTCGATCATCATCCTTCTTTAGTTCCTCTTTCTTAGGGGGCGGCTTGTTATGAGGCTCTGAATGTGTCTTAGGGTCAGACTTGGAGTGGGGTACAGATGAGGCTCTGCTATGCGTCCCACTATACTCCTTAAATTGTTCTGCTACAGCTTTAGATACAGCCGTGTCAGTTAGTGAACGGAGCTCTCCTTTGGTTATATTAATCCTATCATTATCATCGCGGTTTTCCAAAGGATGACTGTTTATCTCGTCAGAGTCAGCCATGTAGTCTTAGTTGCTACAAAAGAAAATAAGGGCAAGGTTTATTTAGAAGCCCTTACAGTACTATCGTTCTTAAACGATTTATTAACCATGCTTTTAATACACATATTAGTTAATTTGTTAAATATAGAAATTGTTCAGGATCTTTATCATAATCCTAAATTATAAGTTAATAATAGCACAAAAGGCCTAGTCACGTAGACAAGTTTAATTTATGAGCCATGATTTCAGAGAATCAAGGCATTAAGGTTTGAATCAAAGTTCATTACCTTTTCTTGACAGGGAGTTGTAGGCTACCACTGTCTTTAGTCTCAGAGGACGTCAATCATAGCCCGTGGGCACTTCATCCATAAGGGATGATTACATAAATAAGGGGGTTTAGAATAACCCAATTAAAAATGACTTATGTGATTTTCATCGCATCACACTTTGTCGAGCATGTTAATATTCTTTCATATGTTTAACAAAAATTTGAATCTCTTAAATAAGTTTTACCATCTTGGCCATGTCCATAATGACATTTAGGCTAGGTTTTACTCTTTAGATTCTTTTTAATAATTAACGCAGAGAAATTTCTAAATTGAAACGTTAATAAGGATCTAAATCTAATTGTGGATCTACCATCTTGGCCCTGTCTTAAAATGACACCTGAGCTAGGTCTTGTCCTTTTTAGATTTTCGCCATTTTATTATAATGGTAGATCTTATAATATAGGAATGATATTTTAAATATAATCGTTCCTTTAAAATTTAACAAGTATATGGTTGCCCTAAACGGGACTTCTAATTAAAATGACTTGCCCATGCAAAGCTCCGAAAACTTGGCAGAACTCCGCCACTATGGCGAGGAACTAGTGGACGCGGGAAATAGAATCCGGGAAGTAGGGGAGAGGATATCCTGGAAATACGACAAGAGGGAACGTCGTTTCTGAAATACCAGCTGGCGGGATCGTATGTGGTTGTGGGAATGTGTGTTTAATAATAATAATAATAATAATAATAATAATAATAATAATATAATCCTGTAAAATAACTTAATAAAACTTTTGTAAGATAACGGATGTGTACGGAAGCATACTATAATATATAAAAACGGAAGTCAAAAAATCAACAATTTTGGCTATATGTGTGACGTGATTTTGTGTGATTGTTTTGCAATTAGTCATTATTTATTTTGTGCTAATAAGTTACATATATTAATCATCAGATGGAACACGCTGTCAATGAGCCAGTTAACGAAGTAAACCAATCCGAACAAAACCATGAAGATCAATTTCTAAATAGGCAAGATATAGAGAATATCGTTGCTCAGGGAATAGCCAATGCTATTCCAGCAATCATTGCTGCTGCCCGAAATCCAGTTGAGCCTCAACCAATTATTCCTAGCAAACGTACTCATGAAGACAACTTCAGTAACAACGTAAATGGAGGCGGCAACATTAATAATAATGATAACGATGTAGTGCAAGCCCCAATTCCTAAGAGAATGAAAGCTGCAACACCGGGTTGCACTTACAAGGAATTCCTTGCCTGTAAACCTGGTGAATTTGCAGGCAATGAAGGGGCGACAAATGCACTGTGTTGGTTGGAGAAAACCGAGGCAGTAATTAAAATAAGTAAATGTGCTGAGGAGGATAAAGTCATGTATGCGTCGCATCTTTTTAAAGAAGGGGCGCTAGAATGGTGGAATACGGTACTACAAGCCAAGGGAAGCGATGTGGCCTATGCCATGAATTGGGGAGAATTTAAAAGTCTGGTGGAAAGAAAATTATGTCCCGAATATGAAAAGGAACAAATGGCAAATAAATTCCTGAACCACCGGATGGTGGATGTAGACTGTCGAGGGTATACTTCAACATTCTTCGAATATGATAGAGTGGTACCAACCCTGGCTTCGCCAGAACCGGTACTTATCTCCCGCTATATTTGGGGATTGATTGGCGAAATCCGTGATATCGTAAAAGCTGCAAGACCCCGCACTATTGACGATGCAGGGGAATTAGCCAACACTTTGACGGACGGACTGGTGCGTACGCGAGAAGAAAACAGGAAGATGGAATTGGCTCAGAAAATTACCCAAGGATTTCGTGTGGGTAATAATAGCAATTTCAAGAAAAGAGGAACTAGGCAATCTTCCACTCCGCCGTTCTGCAGAAACTGCAAAAAGAAACATTTTGGAAAATGCAATGAAACCTGCAACTTCTGCAAAGCTATAGGACATCGTGAAGAAGATTGCAGAAAGAAAACAAAGATCTGCTACAACTGCGGAGAAGCTGGGCATTTCAGACCAGAATGCCCTAAATTGGTCAAACCAGCAGATAATAAGGCCAAACCTACTGAAGGGACTAACAAGAATAACGTAAGAGCCTTTCAACTGACTACGCAGGAAGCCGAACTGATTCCTGACGTAATAGCTGGTACGTTCTTAGTTCACAACGTATATGCGAAAGTATTATTTGACTCCGGTGCAAACCAAAGTTTTATAAATACTTCATTCTGCCAAGCTCTTAAGCTACCCTTAACAAAACTTAGGCAAGTTTTTACAGTAGAAATGGCAGACGGGAACTCTGTTAACATAGATATGGTTTTGCAAAAAGAAAATATAGAACTTTCTGGTCATAGATTTTCTGCAAACCTATTACCCATGAATTTAGCTGGATTCGATGTCGTATTAGGAATGGATTGGTTAGTAGCCAACCATGCTCGAATCCTCTGTGATAAGAATTCGATAGAAATTCGTGCACCCCAGGAGAAATAATTATGATTACAGGGGATAAGCCGCATAAACCAATGATGAAAGTTGCTAATTATGAACGAAAGCAAGGAATAGTGTATATGATTTCGGTAATCATTAACACTAAGAGTAAGGAACTTAAAGAAATTCCTGTAGTATCAGAATACTCGGATGTATTCCTAGAAGAATTACCAGGATTACCACCAGATAGGGAGGTAGAATTTAGAATTCATTTGATTCCTGGAACTACACCCGTAGAAAAGTCACCTTATCGGTTAGCACCCACCGAAATGTTAGAACTGAAAAAGCAGTTAGATGAATTATTAAGCAAAGGATTTATACAACCTAGTTCATCCCCGTGGGGAGCTCCAGTGTTGTTTGTGAAAAAGAAGGATGGTTCTATGAGAATGTGTATCGATTATAGGGAACTGAATAAGGTTACGATTAAGAATCAATACCCATTACCTAGGATTGATGATATTTTCGATCAATTGCAAGGAGCTAGATACTTTTCTAAGATAGATTTACGCTCCGGATATCATCAGTTGAAGGTGCAAGAAGAAGACATACCTAAAACCGCTTTCAGAACTAGGTATGGTCACTACGAGTTCACAGTTATGCCTTTCGGACTAACAAATGCTCCGGCAGCATTTATGGATATGATGAAGAGAATCTGTAAACCCTGTTTGGATAAATTCGTAATTGTCTTCATCAACGATATACTTCTTTATTCCAAAGGTCAGGACGAGCATTGTCAGCACCTGCATGCACTCTTAACTTTGTTAAGAAAGGAGAAGTTTTATGCCAAATTCTCGAAGTGTGAATTTTGGCTACAGGAAGTGCAATTTTTAGGACACATGGTGAATCACGAGGGTATTCACGTAGATCCTGCTAAGATAGAAGCAATCACCAAGTGGAAGGTCCCGCAATCAGCTACGGAAGTTAGAAGTTTTCTAAGATTAGCTGGATATTATAGACGCTTTATCAAGGATTTTTCTAAAATAGTTGTACCATTAACCAAGCTAACCTGTAAAACAGTTAAGTTTGAATGGGGACCTAGGCAAGAAGAAGCCTTTAGAGTTTTAAAACAAAGGTTAACAAACACCCCAATTCTAGCCTTACCAGAAGGAACAGAAGATTTTGAAGTATATTGTGATGCTTCTAAACTAGGATTAGGATGTGTGCTAATGCAACGCAAAAAGGTAATTGCGTATGCCTCAAGGCAATTGAAAAAGCACGAGGAAAATTATACGACACATGACTTAGAATTAGGGTCAATAATTTTTGCCCTTAAGATTTGGAGACATTATCTGTATGGAAGTAAGTTTACAGTTTATACATGTCACACCCCGACTTTCCACGTGTCACCGGTTGGGCCCGGTGGGGAGTATCGTGACGTGGTTGGCAACATAATAGTCAAACAACACAATATATATGAATGCACAGCGGAAGCACAAGATAAATGTATTTACATTCCGAATATAAAGTAATATCCAGTATTACATCGGAAGGTAAAGGATCCCCAGGCGGATCTTAAAACATATCATTTGTTCAACAGACTTTAGACGCCTAGAACTTGCAAGATTCCTTATTAGCGTCCTGAGCTTCCAGCCAATTACGTTCAGTACCTGTCACTTAACCCTTTTGGAAAATACGTCAGTTTTCACTGGTAAATACACTCAACCGACTCATTTAAAAAGAGTTTGAGAAAATTGATTTGAATGCACGTGGCACAAAATATCTTTTATAATTTGATTAAAATGCACAGAGGCAAAATAAACCTTTTATACTTGGGAAAATTATTTGTATATAATCTTGTATACAGTTTTACTTATTTGTCGTCCGTTAGGGCCGGTTTGTAGGGCCGGACTAGATTAACTGACACGCCACAGGTATAATGCCCACAGGCTATCATCCTCTAAGTGGATTACCAGTTCCGGTATAATGCCCACTAGGATGATACCTCGGAGTGGATTACCAGTTTTTACATAATGCAGCTGTCAGGTGTATGCCTACACCCCGTGCTTAGGTCGTGGCCATTTCGTAAAATGATGCCAAGGATATCCGGGACATGGTCATTAACCCCCAAAGGTCATACACCAAATAATACATATTAAATGGGTTGTAAGTACATCAATCACAATACGATTTAAATAACTACACACCCGACCAAGCGGTACTTTTATAGTGTCGTATCCCAAGCCCGTATAGGGAAAATAAGTTAAGAGTATTTACCTGAGCTAGCTCCTGCCTTAAATAGTAAGAATTTAATAACTCAGTCGTATTCACTTAAGTAAGCGTAGGTACCATTTACCGGAAGGCTCTAGTCTGGAATGATGGTATAAATAACTTATTAGAATGCTAACGGGTCTTTAATTAAGCCTAAGCTTAGACCGGTTAGTCTTACAGGAAGATACGGTTCGTACGCACGATTTAGCGAAGACCGGAATAGAATGTGATTTAAACCCGACATGTTCAGAGACTTGTCTTATATGGGTATTTCATACACATTCTGGATTTTGAGATAAAACCAATAAGGTTTGACCCGTTTCGGCTAATTTATGTAAACTTGTTACATAAACCGAACCGTACGCACAATAAGCGTGACGGGTATTTATGAGAGCTATATACAGGTTTCCTAAGTTAATTTATGCCTCAAATATGTTGTGACATTAGTAAGATGTCCTTCATTATGCCCGAAACGTATTTAAACACAAACTAGGCCCCGTAGGGGTAATTTGGTCATTTAAAAGGTTATAAAAGAGTTTATGTATTTACCTGAGTTACAGGTCTGATATAACCAGCAAAAATACTTATTTTGATAAGTTATAACAGTAGGATAAAGTATATATGTGAATTTACCAATTATAACCAAACTATGCACCGTAGGGGCATTTTGGTAATTTCACATAAGCCGTAAAGCTCAAAACTGAAGTCTGAGTTAAACAACTTTTGCTTACTATTAAAACGTTATAATTTAACTAAAACATCAGTAGCAAAAGGTTTGGAGTCGTTTAGATATGTAAAACTCATTTTATGGCCCGTAAGGACAAAATCGACAATTACCGGATTAAGCCTACGACTATAAGTTATGCTCAGCCTAAAATTAATTAAAAATCTTTAAAAATCCCAAAATAATATATTACATCAGTGGGCGAAAGATTTGATATCAAAAAGTATGTTTAAGTAGGTTATACGCTAATTACGCCGTTTTATTAACATAAAACTTTAAATTTGCGATAATGAGCATACCTCCTAATCTACTAATCAAACTGATGTCAAACTTTGCATACAAGTTTATATATCAGTAATTTAAGTTTCTACTCTTTTACATTTCCAAAAATCACGTTTTAAGGTAATAAGGGCATAATGGTCAACATATGAGCAATTAACGGAATCATGCGTATTAATCGGTTAACTAATGAACCGTGGTGTATAATCACAGAGGGTTATACTAGCATGTAACCTGGTCCAAATGGAGCTCTAAGGTATTTCTAAATCATGCCTAAACGGGTCAGAACTGAAAGTCAAAGTGAAAGTCAAACTATGTGACTTTCGGTTCCGAACCGGGTCTAAACAGGAAATTGTCGGGTTGAACATATTTAGACATGTTCTTACACTTATTACTAAGTTATAACAATGATCCAACAGGTTGTATATGATCTACAATGATAATTATGCATAAATGGCATTTTAGACTTCCTGTTGACTTTTTAAATATAAGTTTGACCCGACTTTTGACCTGTTTAGAGTGGTGATCAGGGGGAACCCTCTTAAGGGTTTATTACCCACATAAATACCAACTCATAACTACTTTCGATTCGACTAATCACTGGACCATTTGTGATTAATCGTAAAGTCAACCGTTAATTACGACGGTTTGACTTTTAAGCTAAAACTAAGCTAAAACTCAATTAGGAAGGGTTAGGCAAACTTACAAGGGTCCTATGAACGACCAGGGATCACTTGGGAGAGGTCTTGTGCTCCAGAGATGCTCCAAAAATGCAGATGAAGGTGTGAGCTCTATGGTTGCAACTAAGGCCTTATATAGTGGTTTAATCCACCATAGGAAGTTGACAAGTAAATCTAGTACTGACCATAAGCTTCCAACATGTGTCTCTAGTGTCTAGGAGTCGATTAGGGGCCAAGGGAAATGAGAAAAATCGTTTATGGGTCGTTTCCAAGGCTGAACAGCCAATTAACACACTTTTCTGGTTCTGGGCGTCGGACGCGGCCCGCCTCGCGTTTACCATATCCATACGCGGGCCGCATGGCCCTTAATTTCAGATTTTAAATTTTTATTTGTTTTACAACTTGACCTTTGGCTTCACGAAGGGGCAACTAGGGTTATTTCTTGCATTTTGACCCCCTTATAATTTCCCACAAGGGCTTTAGGACTTATACCCACTTTGCCAAGTCCCTGGACACTTCCGGTTAACCCGAAAAGTCTTAACTTTCAACGTTTGCACTTTAACCCCTCGCACACGAATTTGATCATAACTTTCTCATACGATAACAAAACTTTATAAAATTTATATCGCGCATTCTAGTGAGCATAATTAACATTTACAAAGCTTCGGGTTTGTCAAAAGGTCACTCAGAGGTATATCTTTAAACATGTTGACACATTTAACCCCTGTAGTTTGTAATCTCTCACTTTTTGCCTCGTATGATCCATGATTTATTCGTTTGATGTTGTAAACATCATGTAGGGTTATTATGAAGTATATTTATTCACTGTTGACATTTAGAACCCGTATAATCACATACTTTCCATGTTTGTCAACTTTAGTCCCTTTATAGCATTCTTTCACACGTTCAAACTTTATGACACGTGTCAGCACATTATAGGACGTGAATTTTCGAGGTGTTACAATACAGATCATAAAAGCTTAAAGTACATATTTGGGCAAAAAGAATTGAACATGAGATAAAGAAGATGGATGGAAATTCTAAGTGACTACGACTGTGATATTCAATATCACGAAGGAAAGGCAAACATAGTAGCAGATGCCTTATGTCGTAAGTATCACGAAAAGCAAAAGCGAGTTAGTGCTCTTAGATTAAATCTACAGTTAGATTTAATGGAACAAATAAAGAATGTTCAAGAAACAACAATCAAGGATGATGCTGAAGGAATGAAAGGACGAATAAAGGAATTAGAGCAAGGAACTGATGGAATTTGGAGATTCCACAAAAGAAGGATTTGGGTACCTAAGCAAGGAGATTTTAGAAATAAGATTTTAGAAGAAGCCCATAAATCTAGGTATACCATGCATCCTGGTAACAATAAAATGTACCAAGATTTAAGGAATAACTTCTGGTGGATAGGAATGAAAAAGGACATAGCTAGATATGTTTCTAAGTGTCTTACTTGTTCACAAGTTAAGGCAGAACACCAGAAACCTTCAGGATTACTACAACAATTAAAAATGCCTGTATGGAAATGGGAACTCATAAGCATGGACTTTGTTACTAAGTTGCCCAAAACCAGAAAAGGTATTGACGCAATTTGGGTGATCGTGGATCGATTAACCAAATAAGCTGATTTTCTACCCATGAAAGAAACCTTTAGCATGGAAATGTTAGCAAAGTTGTATGTAGACGAGGTAGTATCCTTACATGGAGTTCCACTCTCTATTGTATCGGATAGAGATAGTCATTTCACTTCGCATTTCTGGACAAGTTTCCAAGAAGCCATGGGGACTAAACTAAATTTAAGCACGGCTTACCATCCCCACACAGATGGACAAAGTGAAAGAACTATCCAAACCCTGGAGGACATGCTTAGGGCATGTGTGATAGATTTTGGTGGAAACTGGGATGACCACCTACCCTTAATCGAATTCTCCTATAACAATAGTTACCATTCAAGCATTGAAGCTGCCCCATTTGAAGCACTGTATGGACGAAAGTGTAGAACTCCAGTTTGCTGGGCAGAAATAGGAGAAAGTCAATTATCATGTTCTGAAATCGTACAAGAAACCACTGACAAGATCACTCAAATCATGGAAAGACTAAAAACGGCTCGAGATCGCCAGAAGAGTTATGCCGATAATCGACGCAAGCCACTCGAATTTCAAGTCGGAGACAAGGTTCTCTTGAAAGTTTCTCCTTGGAAAGGAGTAGTTCGGTTCGGTAAGAAAGGAAAGGTGAGTCCAAGATACATAGGACCATTCCCAGTAATACAGCGAATAGGACCAGTCTCCTATCGCTTACAACTACCAAAAGAATTAACCGGGGTACATGATGTATTTCATATATCCAACCTCAAGAAATGTCTATCTGACGAATCTCTGGTAATACCTCTTCAAGATGTAGAGGTAAATGAGAAGTTAAAATTTGTTGAGAAGCCACTGGAAATAGAAGACAGAAAAGTCAAGTTTCTCAAGCACAAAAGACTAGTACTGGCCAAAGTCAAGTGGGATTCAAAAAGAGGACCCGAATACACCTGGGAACTGGAATCGGAGATGAAGCGAAAGTATCCTCACTTATTTCAGTAAATCTCGAGGACGAGATTTTAAATAAGGTGGGGAGGATGTAAGGACCTTCAAAAATGTCCTAAAACAACCCGTAAGTAAAAACCCGGACCCCTGAAACCCTAACGTGCATGAAAAACAAAGAAAACAAGATTTTTAGGTTTCACACGGGCCGCGTAAGAGTAAGCCTAGGCTTACGCGGTCCGCGACAGCTCATAAAATCTCCGGAGCAGCGAATAGGCCATGTGGCAGATCTACCGATGACACGCTAGCCCTAGTCTACGATTAGCTGGCCCTCGCGGGCCGCGTAAGATTAAGAGAGAGCTTACGCGGGCCGCGTAAGACTCAAATTTTTGCTATAAATTGATCCGATCATGAGCAGTTCAGCTGTGTCGAAATTTTTGATAAAAAACGAAGTTCTACTGCTCAAATTCACATTTTTACATAGGGAGACGCTGCTACGATACAGGGTATTAACTCGATCGCTGCTACGATTCAATGTCCGATCGATTGAAACTATCTGATGGATGTTTAAGTGCTGCCCACATTAGGGCTATACTTTATCATTCGTCGTGAATTCGATGAATGTTTAAGTGTTGCACTTTGTCATTCGTTGTGAGGGTTTTAATCTCGTGAGTTATCGTAAATGTTGTATTAGTTACTGACCTAGTTCGTGTGCATTGTTGTTTAAATTAGGTTACAAGGCTAATCAGTAGGCTAAACTCTGCCCGTTTAAATCTGCAAAGTGAGTCATTCTCTTTTTATCAAAAGTGCTTTACAAAATCCTAAAATGTTTTCAAGGTTATAATTACAGGGATTAAGTCTTTGTAATCTTCAATTACTGCCGGTATGTGGGGTTTTGTGTACATTACTTGTTTCCCGTCACCATTGGACAACGGGTTAGCCAATAGGTGATCTGACCATAGTCACAGATACAGTCGAGTGACAAATACCGATTTGGGGTAATTGGTTGATAAAAACAATGTAATCACCCTTAATACTGTACATTATAACAATGTGTCGTTTTGTGCAACTTGAGTGACTCGCCAGTATTTCTCTGCTGATAAAATCTTTTTAAAACATGTTTCAGGTGATCTGCTATGATCCAGGAAAAAGTGTCGTGTAGCACTACAAGCTTGAGGAAGTGGCTCAATAAAAATAAAGAAACATGTTTTTGTAAAAACAGGGATTTCCCAGTTAAATCACCTTTATTGTAAATTATGGGTGTTATCCCCAAATTTGTGAAATAAAATAAATTGGGAAATTTCAAGTTTTAAACGATCCTGTTAAATACTTCCGCTGCCAACATAACAGTTACCATGGATTTCTGTCCCGCGGCACCTGGGCCGGGTAAAACCGGGCCGGGGGACGTGACAGGGTAGTATCGAACGAAGAAGAGAAGGATGAGTTGCTGGATATATCGTTACTGCTGTGTGATTTCAATGTTAGCGGAGGGCCGGATATTTGGATATGGAACCATGATAATTCGGAGACATTCTCGGTTGCAAGTATTAAAAAAGCATCGGCGGCAGCCTCAAGGTCAGTTTCGAATTACCTTTTTCATGGAATAATTATGTGCCTAAGAAGGTAGGGGTCGTTCCTTGGCGGGCAATATTGGAAAAACTACCGACAAGAGGTGCCTTGGTAGCTAGAAATATAAACATTGGAGACTCTAGGTGCCTGCTTTGTGGCGATCATGAAGAGACAAGTGAACACCTTTTTGTTTCATGCCATTTTGCTCAAACAGTTTGGTTAGTGATCGAACAATGGTGTAAAATTCCCCCTGTGTTAGCCTTTAGTCTGAAGGATGTTTTGGATTATCGTAATTTGATGCAAGGTTGTAAAAAGAAAAAGACAGTTTTTAATGCTATCACCCAAGTTGTGATGTGGAGTATATGGAGGATGCGGAATGAAGTTTTGTATGGTCGGGATACTCCGAACATTTCGAAGGTTGTAGAGGAAACTAAATCGATGGCCTATCACTGGATAAAAAATCGGTCGAGATCACTTCACTGGACATGGAATGATTGGCGAAATTTTACCATTGTTA
This sequence comes from Helianthus tuberosus, assembly GCA_030545235.1. Taxonomy (NCBI): domain Eukaryota; kingdom Viridiplantae; phylum Streptophyta; class Magnoliopsida; order Asterales; family Asteraceae; genus Helianthus; species Helianthus tuberosus. Next base: position 31,303 of record JARYGA010038023.1, read on the forward strand.
TGTAATGTAATGTGATTATTGTTAGGTTGGTCAAGATGGTTTATTGGTGGTTGTATTGTACATTTGGTGTCTAGCTCCTTGCTAGTTGAAATAATAAAATTTCTGTTGGCCGTTCAAAAAAAAAAGTTTTTATTATTATACTAGGTTATCACTTGTGAACTTCGCAGGTCGGAAAATTTAATCTTTATTATCACAAAAACTATAAATAATAAACAAAGTAATGTATTACATAAATTACTTATTCACAAAGTGAAAATACAGTCAATATATAAACCTTATTTTTAAGCACAGAGAACAATCAATTAAAATAATATTTCTACCTTAACTTCTGACTTTTTCATAGTTTTGATCATATATACCGATCATCTTGTGTCGAGTAAAAGATGCTAACAACATTTCGTAGCTAAAAAAGCTCACCAAGAGCACCGTTCTAATAAATTTAACATATAATATGATCCACTTGAAACAACTCCCTCAAATGTCTGATATTCATTTATAATTTTAACAAAAAAACCATCAAAATTAAATTCAAGATTCTATCAATTGAGACAAAGTGGTACATAAACACAATTGGAAAATAATCTTTCCACATAGACTCCCCGGCTTGAAGTGGTGGTGTAACCTTAGATCCTTTTGGTGGGAATCGAAACAATGACTTCTCATTTAGGTCGAAATCGGTCATCTTTTGGTCCCTTATTATGAAAGCATGTTTCCCAACTGAATACCTATAACAATCAAATACACAAAATCAATTCAAACCAAAACAAATTGAGAATTGCTCAATGCATTAAAGCTTTATTATCGTAATGAGTTTTTTTCTAATTCAAGTAAGGTGAACGGTCATTTTTTTTTTAATTTTTGAAGCATCATATAAACAATTAAATAAAACAGAAGGCATAAAGCTAAATGTGAATAGTGTAACGTTAAAGCATGGAAATCATTTACAATTGTACTTGACTTAAAAATGCTAGCCTTTTCTTCACCACGACATGGATGTTTTCAAGGGGATAAAAGAATCAAAGATCCTGATTGCACCACAAAACAACGTCTATACCTGCACATGAGTTTAAATATGGATACAAAAGGCCTTTTCACAATTCCACAATCTCCTCAACTGCATAGAATCAGATGCATAAAGTATTGTTGTTACTCTCACACTCGCCAAATCTTGCCCCGCATGAGACTCTTTCGTAAAATACTGAACAACAATAATATGTAAAATCAATATAGTGATTGATGGCCTTTTGCTTAGACATCATTGTTGCATTCATCATTGTCAAAGCATCTTCTCTTTCTGAGTTTGTCTTTTCCAACTGGTTGACTGTTCTGTTCATCACATCATAAGATTCTTTCACGTACTTAACATCGAACAATAATTTTTCTTTCATCTCGTCGAGCTCACTATACTTCTTATCTTTCTCTTCACAATGTTTGCATGGTTCCAAACATTTCAAACAAGGTTTAGTGACCTCTACAATCTTTTCAATTTCAACAATCTTCTCAGCAGCTTTAACTTCTTCACTCTGTTCGTTCTTCTCTCCCTGAGCAACATTCTCACATTTTACCTCTTTCTTTTCTTTAGCTGCTCATTTCTCCTTTAGCTTCTCCAATTTATCTGTAAAATAAAATTTGAAACTTTCAGAAGATAAATGAGTTTTACCAATGTTTATTTGATTAATTTCTTCCTCATCATCACTACTATCAATTGATGATTGATCAAAGACTGGTTTCATTTCTGAACTATCTTCTGAAGAAACAGACTCTCCATCTTGACTTTTCTCATCATTTGCAAACACATCCATCCATTCTTTCATCAACTCTGGCTCTTGAAAGATCTGTGCAATAAATGCTCTAAACTTTGAGTTACTTTCAGCCGGAATATATTTGTCCCAGCTAAATCCTTCTGGCAATCTTTCATCATCTTGATTAACTAGATAAGCTTTCTTTGATGGCTCTTCAATCAGATCCTTCCTAGCATGTGAAGTTTGTGACGATTGTTGTTGATGCGGCTGTTGAGCAATTTGATGATAAATCGCTTTTCGATGATAATCATTGTTGCCGAATGGATTTTGAGCTCCACTTGCTTCGCGGTTGGTACATTCCCTCTTGAAATGTCCTTTTTCCCTGCACCAAAAACAAGTAACTTTAGACTTATCAAAACCTAAAGTAGAAACATTAGCATCACGTAAGTCATCTCTTCCAGTAATCTGCTTAAATTTCTCAGCTCTCCTCAACACGCTCGCTAAACACCACTTAATATCCATAAGCTCCAATTCCTCAGCATCAATCTGATCGTAATCCTCTTTTGTTAATATAGGATTTCCGATTCTTCCCGCAACCAAACTCTCATATGATTCTAACACAGTAACTAGTAATGCCATATGACCTTTAGTGACTTCTTCAGAGAAATTCTGACCATTCTGAAGATGCAATGTGATGTTGCATTGTAGCACATGACTATTACCATTGTTTGAGCTTTGAGACTGATAACTTGAAGTTGAAACATTTGGATTAACACTCGGATATGAAGAAAATCCACTGTTGTTGATTGAGCTTTGATTGAGTGATCCGGATGAATTTTCTGCGCTGAAAGCGGTTTGGATCTTTGGACTTGTTTCAACATTTTGAACATTACCTTTGAAATACATGTTGATATCTTGTTGACCACTTGAACTGTTCATTCTCGCGATCTTTTGTTGTTCAAGATCTTGTCCTTCAAGTTTTTCAATGAATTGAGCAATTGTCAATCTATCATATTCTCCGATATTTTTCAAGATCATAAGATATGTACCCCATTCTTTTTGAGGTAAAGCATCAGCTAATTTCTCAACTCATTCCTCACGATCTTTAGTGATATCCAACCGGCTCATTGAACGCACTAGATGACAATATATCTCAATGAGAGTCTTTGTAGTTTCACCCGGCAAACTTGTGAATAATTCAAATTCTTTCTTTAATAGTGACTTTTTATTCTTGATCATCTCCGTACTACCTTCGAATTTTGTACGAAGTGCTTCCCAAATCGAACGTGCACTATCATCCTGTTGAAGTAATATGAAAATGTCTTCTTTCACAGCTTGTTGAAGTAAACTGATCATCATTTTTTCTGCCTTGTACATTTCTCTCTCTTTTTCCGTAAATTCAGAAATATTCTTAATAACTCCCATATTATTACGAGGTCAAATGTACTTAGTTTCAATACACTCCCAAGACCTTAAATGGTTAGCTTGAACCCAATTTTTGAACCGTTCTTGCCAACTATAATATTCTTCAATGCTCATCAGCTTGGGGGGTTTCTGTAACGTTCGCGTTTCATTTTCCATAGTTACACTCTGAGCAACGGTAACTGTAGGTCCCCTATTCGTATGGATCTTTCACAGAATTGTCTTTCCAATCAAGAGTGCGGAATCCTCTTAATCAGAATATCACAGAAACAAGTAGAAGAACAGCAAATCACTTTCAAACCGGATCTTTATTGATTATCTATCAAAGTGATTACAATCAATCAAGATCCCTAACAACTCTCAATTTCGTCCAAGACAAGTCTCTCACGAAATTGCTCTCTCACAACTGTTTTTGGCTGATTAACCTCAACCCTAAAGCCTAACCTTGTTTATATAACACAAGGTTACTACTTGGGCCAAGGATAAACATCATGGACTGCGAATTGGACAAGCCCAATTCGCCCCACATCCCCATAAGTATGGGTTTGGTTAGCCCAAACATTACAACTAACTATTACAAAGCTAAACCCGCTAACTGTTTGTCGTTTATCTAATTACAAGATATCCAAAGACCAAATCTAAGTTGTTGTCACAAACATGCACCAACAAACTCCCCCTTGACAATAGCTTCATAAAATAACTTTGTCTTCAGTCATCTTGCAATCTTCATGTAATCTTGCACTGTCTTTGGTCTTTGGATAGCTTCAGCTTCAATAGCTCTGTCAGCAACAGACTCCCCCTAAGCTGATGCATCCAATCACCAAATCTTCAAAACTTTAGCGTTTGAGTAAAACTCCAGTTCAGCATTTGAATAGCAATCTTCAAACTCTTCAACTTTGTCTACAATATAGAAACGAGGTTCTACCTTGCATCCAATCAAACTCTCATCTTCACAGCAACTCATCACTTTAACTTCTCAGCAACACAGCAACTTCTCAGCAACATACTGCTTCAATCTGTTTACTATAAAACAAACATCTCGAGAAACCATAAGAATTTTTCAACAAAGTTAAATAAATTATTATTTTTCAAGAGATAGTTAAACTGTAAAACAAATTAAGCATTTTCCAATTTATCACCAACACGCAAAACTTTTTAATCACACCCTATAACCCGCATGATTTAAAATTTTGAACTCACTTTCTAACACTGTCTCCCCCTATCAGTAACAATTCTTCCAAGAATAACAGTTTTCCATACGTTAAGAACTTTAAACAGAAAAAGAACACTATTTTTGGATTTTTATATTTTTCTGAAAGCAAGTAAATACAATAGCAATAAACACTCTATTTTTTTGAGAATCACTGGTAAGAAGATCATATCAGCACAATCAAACTATTTCACACTATTAGATAATTCTTTATTTAATTTTTCGTGAAAAGCAGTTCAAGACGATTACCAGTATGTTCGTCCACTTAAACAAAATGCATGAACATTTCAAGTACCATTACCATATGATACGTTAAGGTAATTTTAATTACTGATATACTAGTGTGTCCCACTTCAGGATATACCCCCACGATCAAGGTATGCACAAAGATTCATCGTAGTAGGTGAGTATACTGAATCCATCCTTTAAGATATCCTGACAGTGACTAGGTCTGCATATAATCTGTTTTATCATGTTTTGATTGCTTAACAATGAACACCCAAATAAATACTAATCAAATCCTGGAAATATAAACAACACACTCTATCATGCAAGTATCTTCCCTACCACATATTTCACAAGTCCAATCCAGATTTCTGAAATCTTAACTGGGAATAGGTTGAGAAGAGAACAGAATAGATCTTTAGGAGAGATGGTATAATATACAGATCAAATGAGTTTTCTCAGTTTGATATAGGTTTATTGGGTTTCTTTTGGGCACTTGAGGGCCTCTTTCGGGTGTATTAGATCTATAGTGCGACAACGTACAGCTAGGTCAACATGTATCTGGATGCAACAGAAGCTGTCGTTGCCTAGCACCTCCAGGTCAGCATATATCTGGATGCAGCAGAGGAGGTACACGATTTTTTTCAGAGAAGATTTCAGAATCAGATCAAAATTGTGTGTATCGGGACAACATACAGACATTCAAATAGAAATGTGCTAATTCCAAGTGACTTTCTTTCCTGGGGTCATGTACAGTTTTAGTTCTGAACAGAAATACAGCCAAGATATCCCCAGATGAAATAACAGTATAAAGACCCAAAACTTCAGATTTTGGCAATCTATCAACGCAAGATTTAAGGTCATTAAACCATACACCACTGATGTGTTCCCTACTCATATTCAGTTTATTTAGGTTTATATCACATTGGTAAGTTGATTATTTCATGCTTTTTGCCTACTGGTACATCATATGATGAAGCTGCTATCACACTTAAGCAATTTAATTTCAGTTTCAGTGTGACAGTCTAACTTGCTGATGTACTATCATTTCTTCTTTTTCACACAGTGATAACTCATTTTTGATTTTCTATTTTTTTTATGTTTTTGATTTTTCAAATTTTTTTTATTTTTGATTTTTAAGAAAAGCAGTAAACTATTTACAAAAATTCTTATGAAAAACCAGTTATTCAGGATTCCTCATCCCGTTGAGTTTGACTAAATGTTCAAAGCGAGCCCTGTCAAAAGCTTTAGTATAAAGATCTGCCAGGTTATCTTCGGTGTCGACTCGATGTAATTCAATTAGTCGTTTTTCAGCACAATCCCGTATAAAATGATGACATATGTCAATATGTTTTGTGCGACTGTGTTTCACGGGATTATTAGTTATTGAAATTGTGGCATTATTGTCTATCATAATAGGAGTACGAGTGAAATCCAAACCGTAATCGCGCATCTGCTGTTGTATCCAGAGTACCTGAGAGCAGCAGCTACCTGCAGCAATATATTCAGCTTCACATGTAGATGTAGACACACAGGATTGCTTCTTGCATTGCCAAGACACGATCCTGCCTCCTAATAACTGACAACCACCTGTTGTAGATTTCCTGTTCGACTTGCATCCCCCAAAGTCTGAGTCAATGTAAGCAACAAAATTCAAATCACTATCAGCTGGATACCACAACCCAAGTTTTGGTTTCCCCTTCAAGTAACGAAGAATCCGCTTCACTGCTTTTTTAGATTCGCCTGATATCTAGCACACAAGCATACGGAAAACATGATGTCAGGTCTTGAAGCAGTCAAGTACATTAGAGAACCAATCATCGCCCTGTATTGAGTAGGATCAACATCTTCAGTGCTTTCATGATCTGGGCCAAGATTGTGATTTTCACAAATGGGTGTGTTGAAAGTAGAGCAATCATTCATCTTAAACCGACTCAAGATGTCATACACATACTTTGTTTGATGAATAAACATCCTATCCTCCTTCAGTTCAACTTGTAATCCCAGAAAGTAAGACAGCTCACCCATAGCACTCATTTCGAACTTGCTCTTCATCACCTGCTCAAACTCTTTACACATGCTCTCATCTGATGACCCAAAGATGATGTCATCCACGTACACCTGTACTAGCAGAAAATCTTCCTTCTTCCTTTTGATGAACAGTGTACTGTCAATCTGACCTCTTTCAAAACCATTCTTAATCAGATGTATAGACAGTGTCTCGTACCACGCCCTGGGAGCTTGATGTAACCCATACAAAGCCTTATCAAGTTTGTACACTCAATCTGGATAGTCTGGATCAACAAACCCATCTGGTTGTGAGACATACACCACTTCTTGGACTTTCCCGTAAAGAAACGCACTCTTCACGTCTAGTTGGTAAAATTTAAAGCCCTTGAATGTTGCGAAGGCTAAAAACAAACGAATTGCCTCCAACCTTGCCACTGGTGCAAACACTTCATTGTAATCAATCCCTTCTTGCTGATTGAAACCTTTTACCACCAATCGAGCCTTGTTTCGCGTCACTATCCCTCTGTCATCCTTCTTGCACTTAAACACCCATTTAGTGCCAATCTCTCTTTCACCTTTAGGAAGGTCAACTAACTCCCAAACCTTCAACTTTGCAAACTGTGCCAATTCCTCTTGCATAGCCTCAACCCATGAATTGTTTTTAAGAGCCATATGAATGTTCTTCGGCTCCTCTTGGGAAATAAAGCAACTATACAAGCACTCGTTCACAATCCCAGTCTTCTCAATCGATACAAATAAACCAGAATTCGCTGCTATGCTTCTTCTCGTCTGAACACCTGCATTAGGATCTCCAAGTATCATGTCAACTGGATGATCTCTATTTGCTCGTGTAGTAGCAACGGTATCAACTTCTAAATTATCACCCAGGTTTGATCCAACTTCCCCTTGAATGTTCTGATCCGCAAATGGATTAATGAACTCCTCCCCCTCAATAGGTTCAGAGTCACTATCGCTTGAATCAGGATCAGCAGCACCTTTGGAAGTTTCCGCAGCATCTGTCATATCAACATTCGATCTAGGCATGAACTCGCCTTCATCGTCTCCACCAATCATTGTTTGAATCAACTGAGAATCATCTGCATTTGGAAACTCAGGAATATTAAATGATTTAAAAGTGCTTTCATAATCATATAATATTGCAGGACCACTCGTTGACTGTTGAGGTTTGTATGAAGTAATTTCAACATTATAAACAACCTCAATTTTACCAGTTTGTAGATTAAAAACCCTTTTATTTGGTGCGCCAGGTACGTAACCTAGAAAGTAGCCTTCGTCAGCCACCTCACCGAATTTTTGTTTATCTTTATTTCGCACAATGGTGCAGGGTAATCCAAATGGTTCAAAGCCTTCCAAGTTTGGTTTCTTGTTAAACATTAATTCATTACATGTTTTGTTAAAACGTTTAACAGTCAAAACTTTGTTTAGGACATAGCAAGCTGTATTCACAGCCTCTCCCCAGAAAAGAACTGGTAGCTTTGAATCTGAAAGCATCGTCCTAGCGGCTTCAATCAACGTCCTGTTTTTCCTCTCAGCAACTCCATTTTGTTGAGGTGTATAAGGAGCAGAATATTGATGTTCAATTCCTTTTCGAAGACAGTAGAGATCCAGAACTCGATTCTTGAACTCCGTGCCATTATCACTCCTTATCCTCTTTATCCTTGCATCATGGACATTTTCCAATTTCGTAAAAAGATCTATCAGCATCTCCGCTGTCTCATCTTTTGTACCTAAAAAGAAAACCCATGAATAACGTGAGTAATCATCAGTGACAACTAAACAATAGTACTTTCCACCTATGCTCCTCACGTTCACTGGACCGAATAAATCCATGTGAAGTAATTCATAAGGGGCATCTATGGAATTTACTGTTTTAGACTTATGAGGTTTCTTATGTTGTTTTCCCTTTTGACATGGAAGACATTTATCTTCCACGTGAAACCTCTGCATTGGAACCCCTTTCACTAGCTCATTTTTAACAAGGTAATTCATTTTTCGATAGTGAATATGGGCCATGCGTCTGTGCCACAACATCGATTCAGCTTCAGATGCTTTTGATAGTAAGCACGCCACCACAGCAGTTGGATCCTTAGCACCCATGTCCATAACATAAGTGTCATTTCTCCTTGGCGCTCGCATCACTATCCAATCGTCCGGAATCTTCAAACCTGGTTTCAACACTAATGCTTCATTCTTGGTAAAATGGACCGAGTGACCCTTGTCGCAGACTTGTGACACGCTCATCAGATTGTGTTTAAGCTGCTCCACATAGTTCACTTTGTCCAGTGTGATCTTCCCATTGGTCACCTTTCCTCGTCCTGTAATTCTACCACCTTTAGCACCCGCAAAATTCACCTTTCCACCATCAAAATCTTCAAATTCAGTCAACAATCTCGCATCCCCCGTCATGTGCCTGGAGCAGCCACTATCAACATACCACAAGTTGATAATCCTCCTTAGCAGCTCCTGCACACACCAACCAAAAAATTAGTTAGATTGGGGGACCCAAGCCTTAATGGTCTTGGGTCGTCCAAATTCACCAACCACTGGAACATCTATCCAATATCCATTACTCCTAACTAGAGTCTTGGATCTCAGACCTGTTGATGGAATTTGATTTTGATTTCCACTAGGTCTTTGGTCCTGAGGGTTCCTATACGTATTTGGACTATTTGACCTTTGGAAATTTTGATTTGGGTATCTTGAATTTTGATTCCAAGAAGCATTATTGTTGTAATTTCTAAAGCCATTGTTATAAAAAGTTCGACCACCATTATTTTGGTATCGATTTTGATATTGACCTTGACTTCTGAAATTATTAGCATTATAATTGTTCATTCTTGGTGAACAGCTTCTAGGTCTCTCAAATCTGCCTGGTGGAGATCTAGGCTGAAACCTTGGTTGATTTCTTTGAAAACGAGGAACTTGTGGAATTCCTTTTTTCAGCCTTATCTTCACCAACAGCAACATTCTCTGGTTGCTTAGCAGCAGATTTCTTTGGAGAATTTGCAACTTTCTCCTGTTTATCACCACTATTCTCTGGTGACTTCTCTCTCTTCTCCTCACTCACTTGTGCTTCACTCTTTTTGTTAGGACAGCAACTAGCTACATGTCCCTTGGTGTGACATTTGAAGCACGATCTCTTTTTCGAAGACTTCTTAGCTGGAGTCTCTGAGGTAGATCCCTTATCAGATGGTGATGATCCCTTAGATGAACCTTGTTTAGTTTGCTTGATTTCAGATTTTTCTTTGTTCTTATTTTTAGCAAACTCTACATTTGATTCATTTTCAATAACAGTTGTTTCATTTTTCATATCACTACCTTGAACAAAATTAATCTTTTTAACAAAAGCTTGATTTTTATTCTTAGGCGGTGAATTTTTCTTTTTCAAATCATCACTCTCAGATCCATCACCTTGACTTGATGTGGATGCGAAACTACTTGGTGTAGATGCCATAAAATCTGCTCGCTCATTTTCACTAGGCAGGAATGAATAGTCATGACTAAGAGGAGGTGGAACTTCATTAAAGCCTTGGAAGCCCACACTTGTCTTGTCATTACTCTTCTTTAACCCACCCATCATGTGTTTCATTACAAAAGATGAATCTCTGAATTGACTCAATTTCTTTTCAAGTTCAACAATTTTGAGTTGTGCATCTGACAACTGTTTGCATTTATCAGAAATCTCTTTTGTTTTCTCAGCCATCATGTCATGAGCTAAGTCTATGACTTGAAGTTTTTCATTTAGTTTGCAAGTTAAAGCTTCAATTTCAGCTTCATAACCTTTTATTTTCTTCAAGTATGACGATTCATTTCTTTTAACAAAAAAGTTTGCTTCTTTTATGTTAGACATCTCACTTACCAGACTTTGGTTTTGTGTTGTCAACCTGGCAACCTCACCCTGTAGTTCACGACATCTCAAACATACTGAATTAGATTGTACCTCTTTCTCATGAACTTCTGAGTTTTCATCAGCAACAACCTGTTCAGCTTCACTCTCTTTCTCTACTTCAGCATCCACTTTTGCTTCAGCATTCTTCACTTTAGATTCAGCATCACTCACACTAGTTTCAGCCACATCAACTTGAACTATCTCTGCCATGAATGCCTGAGTGGCACTCTCATTTCCCTGATATCGCTTTTGCAATGCATCCCACATATCCTTTGAATTATTGTACTTTTTGAAGGTATGCTTGATGCTATCAGGTAAGTACATTTTAATTGCAGCCAATGCTCTCTTTTCAGCATCATACTTCCTTTTATCATCCTCTTTCATGTTCACATAGTCTGTTCTACGTGGTCTGCCCTCATAATCGTGTGTTGGGTTTACGTACCCATCTTCAATACAGATCCACATACGTGCATCTTGAGATTCAATGAAGGATTTGAAGCTGTCCTTCCATGTAAGATAATTCTCCACCTTCATCATCTTAGGTGCTTTCAAATTCATCTTGTTTGACATTTTAACATAACAGACTGTTAAAACCGTACAAAAGATCTCCGAAAACAGTGGTTACCAAATTACACCTTTAGAATCGTCTCGAAAAGACAAATCCAATGATATATAATGTCAAAAACCGTATTCGGGAATTTCCAGTTCTGTCTAACGAGCTACGAATCAATTTCTAAAAATCCAAGGAATTCAAGGAATTCAACGGTCCAAACAGTTCTGTCTAACGAGCTACGAATCAATTTCTATTTGCCAAACACTGAAATTTTATCGACGCTTGCCAACTGAAATTCCACCTCTTAAATTCGCTGGTTACTGATTAATTTCGCTGGTAAATCAGTTAAATTTGCTGGTCAATTTCGCTGATATGTTAAATTTGCTGGTCAAATTCGCTGCCAATTTCGCTCAGATTAATTTCGCTGGGTAACCAGTTCGCTATTATGACGACTGGTAAGGTCGCCGAAAACCGTAATATTTTCGCTGTGGAAATTTCACGGTTACCAAAGTCGCCTTTGGATTTAACTTCGCCGATAACTATGCTGGTTAAATTCGCAGATCAGTCAAATTCGCCAGTACAGTCAATTTCGCCACCTAGTAAATTTGGAAACTTAATCTTTTCGAAAATTCTGATTATTTTCTGGATTCTGTCAACACTTTCCTGCAGAATCGAAACACCAAAAATATCAGTAATTTCAAAAATCAGTAAGAAACAGAACGAAGAACTTGAAGAACACGAAGAACAATCTTCGAATCTTCAAGCGTTTTCAGCCAAAATCCTTCAAAACAATCAACCAAAAACTTTCCTGGAAACCCTAAAACCTGCAAAACAGCACTCAAACAAACCAGAAGATCAAAACAGCCAACAAATTCGAAAAATTATATCAAAAATTTTGAAAATTTCAAAACCCTAATTTTTCAGTTTTTCAAAATTTCGATTGGAGAAGGATCAGTGTTGGTGCATGAAATTTGATAAATTGTTAAATATTTTATTCTTGTGAATCTTATTTTTGGGTAGAGGATGTGCAGGATAGCAGATAGAGTGCCAGGTTCCGATACCTGAGGATTCTGAAATTCTGTAAAAGCCAGACTACGATCCCAGCATGTTTTGAGGGGGAGCCTGTTAGAGAGAGAGAATTGGAGATAGAAAAGAGCCAGGTAGAGATCCGGAAGAAAGCTCAAACACTGATAAAGACTGAAGATTGAGAAGACTCGACACTTAAGACTCGTCAACATCTGAGGGGGAGTCTGTTGGTGCACACATCTGTTGTCTTCGTCTTGTATCGAGTCTCGGGTTCGGTGGATCTTATCAAGCATGATGTCATCATATAGGATGATGACATCACACTTATGACTTATTGATTGCATCACTCACTAAAGACAAAATGCATGGAATCAAGATTGCATGAAAACGTGAAACAGATTTCTATATTTTGACGGTTTCGCTTGAATGGTCCAATCACATGTGAAGTTTCGCTTCAAGACAGAATTATTATATTTGAAGGATTTCGCTTGAAGGGTGTCGCTTCAAGAGTCTTCAAGCGAAATCATTAGTACTATAAATAGATTTTCATAGGTTTCAGTTGTAATAGTTCGAACAGTTCTAGAAATTCCATACCGAGGTGCTGTCGGTGTGAGGACTGATTGTATACGTGTTATTATCAATATAATCAGTATTAAAGTGATACGCAAGCTGTTTCGCACTCGGTTTCTTAGTTTCCGCCTCTGAAACTGATAAAGTCTCTTCTGAACGACTCGTTTGGGTCGCAAACCGATCCTACAATTGGTATCAGAGCCAGTGAAGAAGAGTTCTTGTTGATTCAGCTGTAAAATCTCTTTCTACACCATTCTTTTTGAAAATTTTAAACTTTTTACGGATAATTTCGGTTCAAACTTTCAAAATACATGCGAAAACATGTTTTAACAAATCCTTGAGACTTTCAGATCTAAAATCAGATTAAAACTGGATTAATTGGACCAAAATCAGATCGAATTGGCTGACATCAGCAGGTTTCGCTTCAGAATACTTGTTGATTTCGCTTCAAGTAGATGATAATCTGTTGATTTCGCTTCAAGTTGTTGTATTTTTGTTGATTTCGCTTGAGAACATTATCTGATTTCGCTTGAGAGGTTGAATTACATGTATTTCGCTTCAGATTTGTGTTAGATTTCGCTTGAGAATTCAAATGTTACTAGATTTCGCTTGAATATTGTGTGATAATTGAAGATTTCACTTGAGAGTTTGAAGCGAAATTGAAGATTTCGCTTGAGGTACTTGTCGATTTTTACAAGAGATTCAAGTTACTAAAAAATGGATTCCGAGTTCTACAACGCATTTGCTACATCCTCGACTACTCCAGCTTCAATTGCTCAAAACATGAAGGCAGAGAACGAAACTGGAACGATGCAAAAACCCCCGAAGCTTATGGGAATTGAAGATTACCACGGGTGGAAGAAACGGTTTGAGAATTGGGTTCAGGCGAATCATCTAAAAGCTTGGGAAAGTATCGAAACTGAGTATGAGAGGCCAAAGAATACAACGGGAGCTGATAAAATCATTTCTGAATTTACTGAACAAGAGAGGGAAAGTTATAAAGGAGAGAAAATGATGATCAATCTGTTACAACAAGCTATAACAGAAGATATATTTGTGTTGCTTCAGCATGATGAAAACGCTTATTCTATTTGGGAAGCTCTTGAAAAGAAATTTGAGGGAAGCACTGAAATGTTACAGAGTAAAGCAGCTTTATTGAAAAAGGAGTTTGAACTGTTTACGTGCATGCCTGGTGAAACAACAAAGAGTCTTATTGAAAGATATTGTCATCTTGTACGTACCATGTCACAGTTGAAGATTAAGAAAAATGCAGCAGAATGGGTTGAAAAGCTTGCTGATGCTTTACCGCAACAAGAATGGGGTACATATATGATGATATTGAAAAATTCAGGACAGTATAAAAAGCTATCAATTGCACAGTTTATAGAGAAGTTGGAAGCACAAGATCTGGAGCAGCAGAAAATTGCTAGAATGAACAGTTCTACTCATCAACAAGATATCAAATTGTATTATAAAGGAAATGTTCAAACTGCTGAAGCAAGTCCAAAGATACAAACTGCATTTAGTGTTGGAAATCAATCTACACCAAGCAGTCAAGGATCAGTCAACACTAGTGGGTTTTCAACGGTGAATCCTCCAAGTGTTCAAAGTTCATCTACTGGAAATGGTCATCTACTTCAGTGCAATGTAGCTCTACATCTTCAAAATGGTCAAAATTATTCTGAAGAAGTTGTAAAGCATCATATGGGATTATTGGTCACTGCATTAGAGTCTTATGAAGGATTGATTGCCGGAAAAATTGGTAATCCGATGCTGACAAAAGAAGATTATGACCAAATTGATGCAGAGGAGTTAGAACTGATGGATATTAAATGGGCTTTAGCTAGTGTTTTGAGGAGAGCAGAAAAATTTAGATTGGTTACAGGAAGAACTGATTTCTTGGATGCAAATCTTTCTAATCTTGGATTTGATAAATCTAAAGTTGTTTGTTTTCGTTGCAGAGAGAAAGGCCATTTTAAAAGGGAGTGCAGGAATCAGGAGCCGAGAGGAGCAAAGGAGTCTGCTGGAAAGACCATTTATCAGCAAATCACTCATCAACCACATCAACAAAAAGAACCTCAAACGGCACATGGAAAAATGATCGAAGATGCAAACAAGAAAGCTTACTATGGCATCATGGATCAAGATGACGAGAAATTGGCTGAAGGATTTAGCTGGGACAAGTACATTCCAGCTGATTCAAATGTTGGAGCGTTTATTGCTCATATTATTCGAAAACCGGAAATGCTGAAGGAATGGATGGAAGTGTTATCTGATGAGGAGAAAAGTGAAGATGAAGGATCTGTTTCATCTGAAAACAGTTCGTCAGAGACAAGTGACAGTGAAGAAGAAATTGAACAGATTAAAATTGGAAAAACTCACTTATCTTCTGATAGTTTTGAATTTTATTTTGCAGAAAAATTGAAGAAACTAAAAGAAAGGAAAATTGCAAAAGATTTAAAAGAAGTCAAAGTGATTGAGAAGATTGTGGAAGTTGAAAAGATAGTTGAAGTCGAGAAGATCGTTGAAATCACAAAACCTTGTCTTACATGTTTAGAGTCTTGTAAACAGTGTATAGAAAAAGATGAAAGGTTTAGTGAGTTAGAAAAGTTGAAAGAAAAATTATTGTTTGATGTAAAGAATTTGAAAAAGTCGTATGATGTATTGAACAGACATGTAAATGATCTGGAGAAGACTAACTCTGAAAGAGAAAAAGCTTTGAAGATGCTGAATGCTACCATGATGACAAAGCAAAAAGAGATCAACATGTACATAGAAGAATGTGCAAAGAGGAAAAAAGAGTTGGATAGTGAAGCAGCTGAGAATGAAAGAATCAGAAGATTGCTGCAAAGTTACAAAGGTTGTGATTACATAATCGATAGAATTTATCCAACAGTTGAAGGATTTGAAGCTTTTAAAGATGAAGAAACAAAGCCAAAGAAGAAAAAGGATACTGGTAAGAAACAGAGTGTATGTTATAACAAGTGTCCGCCTCCGATTTGGGAAGGTTACTCGCCTAGAAAACCTAACGAGGAAGAACTAAAACAGGCGGTCAATATTAAACTAGAATCCGAGATAACTGATGTTTTACCGGATAATATTGATGTCACGTTCACAGCGTCCGACACAGATCATGAGTCCGAACTGATAAAAAGAGTGGTTGATCAGGTGTTGGATAAGGATGAGGAGTCAGAGTCAAAGTCCGAGTCCGAAAGTTCGTGTCAGTCAGTTGGGAGTTCGAGTTCATCCGAAAAGAGTTCAAAGTCGTCGGGAAAACGGGTTTACAGTAAAGAGTTTTTGTTGTCAAAATCTAATTTGAGTGACGAAACATTTGAAGTTGTATATACTTTGAATGATTCTGACAAATTATATTTTGATAAAGAATTCCCAATTAGAAGTGTTCGGTTTGACATGATTAAAAAGGTTTTCAAAATGACAGAAATTAATATTTCTGAAATTAAAGATTTAAATCCTACTGGAAAACCTAAAAAATACACTTCAAGAGTTCAACAACGGTTAAACAAGAAAAAAGGTTACAATTCTGGTTCTGGTTTTCAAAAGAAACCACACCACAATCGTAGCTACAAAAAGAAAGGACTTGGTTTTATTCCACCTGAAAAGTATAAAAATGAGAAAATTTCTAAAACAAATACAAAATATGTTGCAGGAACTAGCCATGAAGAAGAATCAAAAAGCTCATTCTGGAAGCAATCAAACACAGAATTTCTTGCAAAGAAAGTGAAGAATGAAGATTATCAAAGAAAGGAGACAAGAACCTGTTACAAATGCAATGAAGTTGGTCATATTGCATGGAACTGTCCCCAAGCAACAAAAACAAAACAGGGAGTCTCACAAAAACTGAAAGAAGTTATTGTTGACAAAGCTGAACCACCAACTGAAAGATTCAAAGTATTCAAAAATTCAACATATGAAGTTGGAGAGTGTTCAAAAAGGTTTTACAAGAAGAAGGGAAATCTTGACAACCAAGCCTGGGTTGTTAAGAAATCAGAGGTAAAATCTGGCGATGAATCTGATTCCGCAAAGTCAGAGGAGCCACAGGTTGAGCTAAAAAGTGAAAACTCAGTTCCTCCAATGGATGATGAGAACTTTCCATCATTGAGGACTGAATATTTTAAATCAAAAGTTGGGAAAGTTGAGATCTCAAATCAATTCTATTCTGAACAGAAAGAATTTGATGTTGAGAAAGCGTTTAATGGAAACATTAAAAAGATGATTGGTAAAATGATTGATGGAAAGGTTAAAGGGGTAAAGGAATTTTATGCTACAAAGAAGGCAACCTATAGCCCAACTCCTAGTGAAGTTGAGAAGGCTACACCCAAGGCTGGTCAGGCTTGGGTGGATATTTTCTTTCACTGAAAAACCTGACTTGCCGGAGATCCCAAGTTTGTGATAGCGGATCAGGAATCGGCATCTTTCTTAGTGATTGATTGTGTGATTGAATCTTAAAGTTTGTTAAATTTTACAGATTGTGAATTGCCGGAGCTTCCAGGTTGGTAAGAGTGGAGCAGGAATCGGCATCATTCTTTATATCAGATTTTGATTGTGTTTATTTACAAGTGGTTGAAAGAGGTTTTCAATGTCAAGTGGTAAATCAAGGACATTAAATTGTACTTGATTTTCTACAAATGATTGAGGAAAGATATGATGAACCCCTAACTTTACAAGTGGTAAAATCAACAAAACCTATTTTCCGGAAAAATCATTTTGGTTAAAACAAAATTAAGTGTTTTGAAATCATAATGAGAAAATAGTTTTGTGTAAGGGGGAGTTCTGATTGTTTTTGCCAGGTGGATGGCGAATTGAGGTGATTTGATATCAGTTGTCAAGTTTTTGTACAGTTTATTTTCAAATTTCCTTTCATGTGTTTGTATTTTAGGGGGAGTAGAAAATTTCAGAAAATCCAAAAACATTTGAAAATTTGAAAAAGACAAAAACATGATAAAATTCAAAAATGAGTTTCGTTGTGAATAGAGGAAATGATAGTACATCAGTGGACTGTCACAGCATGCTAAAGAAATGTAAAGTAAAAATGTGATAAACAATCTCACTGCGGATATGCCAGTAGGTTTTTGCACATTTAGTAGATTGTGACGAGATATAAACCTAAATTTCAAACTTGCTTATTTCGTGGGGAACAACATCTTGGATATATAGGTAACCCCTGAAATCTCGTTTGAAAGGTCCCTTATTCTGAGATACTAGGTCTTTATGCTCAGTGATATCTGGGGTATTATCCCGGGACTTCTGATTTTGCGGAAGCAATGGCCTAGTCCCCGGAGAATACTTTCTGCTTGCTTGAAATATAGCACCACCCTCAGCTAAAAAATGATGAAACATTGAAAAATGCTAATCATGGCTGTTGTAATACAAAAGATCCTCTAAAGGGGACACACCTAAAAGTCAACTAGGCTCTCTGCTGAACGGAAGTTCTGACCTGAGCTATCACGGTTGCATAATTTATTCCCATTACAGATATCATATGTGGTATACTCACCTGTAAGACTGAATATTGGGATCTGGATACGGGAGTATATTCAAGTAGTGGGACACACAGATAAGTTTAAGTCTCTTAAAACAATTAACATCGTATCCCGGATCAATTGAACTTTGTGTGAAAATTTAAGTGGACAAATATACTGACAATCTAGGTGAATTGTTTAGAACTTAAAATGAAATGAAGCTTAACGGTGTTAGTGACTTGTCTCAAAAACTGATATGATCCTCTTACACGAACTCACAAAAATATTGTTTGTAAATATTTCTTTACTGCATTTCATTTTTGTGAAAAATCCAAAAAGATTTTCGGTGTGTTTTAGCATAAATTTTGAAAAATCCAAAAAGATTTTAGACAACTAATGTTGAAGAGCTGAATTTCAAAATTCCGAGTGCTAAACATGACGAATAGGTTTGGGTGATTTTTGATTGAAAAGTTTTTTCAGAAATAAAAAATTTGTTAAATGATCATTGTTAATGATTGATGGTATTTTGATTGGAGAAGGATCAGTGTTGGTGCATGAAATTTGATAAATTGTTAAATATTTTATTCTTGTGAATCTTATTTTTGGGTAGAGGATGTGCAGGATAGCAGATAGAGTGCCAGGTTCCGATACCTGAGGATTCTGAAATTCTGTAAAAGCCAGACTACGATCCCAGCATGTTTTGAGGGGGAGCCTGTTAGAGAGAGAGAATTGGAGATAGAAAAGAGCCAGGTAGAGATCCGGAAGAAAGCTCAAACACTGATAAAGACTGAAGATTGAGAAGACTCGACACTTAAGACTCGTCAACATCTGAGGGGGAGTCTGTTGGTGCACACATCTGTTGTCTTCGTCTTGTATCGAGTCTCGGGTTCGGTGGATCTTATCAAGCATGATGTCATCATCTAGGATGATGACATCACACTTATGACTTATTGATTGCATCACTCACTAAAGACAAAATGCATGGAATCAAGATTGCATGAAAACGTGAAACAGATTTCTATATTTTGACGGTTTCGCTTGAATGGTCCAATCACATGTGAAGTTTCGCTTCAAGACAGAATTATTATATTTGAAGGATTTCGCTTGAAGGGTGTCGCTTCAAGAGTCTTCAAGCGAAATCATTAGTACTATAAATAGATTGTCATAGGTTTCAGTTGTAATAGTTCGAACAGTTCTAGAAATTCCATACCGAGGTGCTGTCGGTGTGAGGACTGATTGTATACGTGTTATTATCAATATAATCAGTATTAAAGTGATACGCAAGCTGTTTCGCACTCGGTTTCTTAGTTTCCGCCTCTGAAACTGATAAAGTCTCTTCTGAACGACTCGTTTGGGTCGCAAACCGATCCTACAAGATCCCTAACAACTCTCAATTTCGTCCAAGACAAGTCTCTCACGAAATTGCTCTCTCACAACTGTTTTTGGCTGATTAACCTCAACCCTAAAGCCTAACCTTGTTTATATAACACAAGGTTACTACTTGGGCCAAGGATAAACATCATGGACTGCGAATTGGACAAGCCCAATTCGCCCCACATCCCCATAAGTATGGGTTTGGTTAGCCCAAACATTACAACTAACTATTACAAAGCTAAACCCGCTAACTGTTTGTCGTTTATCTAATTACAAGATATCCAAAGACCAAATCTAAGCTGTTGTCACAAACATGCACCAACAGTAACAGGAGTACCCGGGGCAGTAGCAAAGGCATTATAAAATTCGTTATCCATGTTTCGGTATCGAAGGTTCACAATAACAGACTTTTCAAACGAACTGGAAATGATTTCAAATGATCTGAAGACCTAAATTCACACCGTGCGAACTGATGTAATGTCAATCCGTGCGACCTGACTTAATTCCAAGCGACCTGACACTTCGTACGACCTGAAGATGTCAATCCGTGCGAACTGATAAATTTTCAAATGATTTGAACACCTCGTGCGACCTGGATTACCTTTCAAGCGAGCTGAAACTTTTCTCACAATCTCATTGGACCTCAATTTGAATCACATGCAAACAATTAATATCAATTGCATCGATGATTTTAAAAATGTTGACAACAATTATAGTATCACATGATTCTCTGAATTAACTCAAGGCACATGGGCTGCAATAGATTTGTGGCCGACAAAAATTGTTTACTTTATAATCCTATTGGGCCGATTGAGTTAGTGGGCTGTCAATCATTTTACATTCAAGACTTTAATCGGGCCAATGAAGTCACTAAATTGTTATATGATTGGGCCGATATATGGACAAATATGATCAAATATTAAATGAGCTGTTAAACAATTTCTAAATGAAATGCTATTGGGCCGGAAACCCTGAATGAATGGCCAAATTAATGATCACATGGGCCGAAGACTAATCTGACATACCATACAATATATCACATGCAAAGGCCGACAACTTTGATAGTAATCAATTTCTGATTGGACCGTTAATCACATGCAAACTGAGACAATTAATGACCTGAATAAATTTCCAAGCGAACTGATCAGAATACCACGCGACCTGATTACTTTCAAACGGACTGGCTTCACTTCGTGCGAGCTGGAAGAAACTTTTCACACGATCTGGATTTTTTACTCACCCCGTGCGACCGGATGTGTTCAAACTCACATGACCTGATTGATTTCAAACGAACTGAACAATTTTCAAATGAACTGGACCTAATTTTCATGCGACCTCGTGCGAACTGGAAGAAATTTCACACGAACTGAATGAATTCCGAATGATCTGAACAGATTTTCATACGGTTTGGTCAATTTTATCAAGTTTTAGGTTGATTTTAGGTCTGATTTTTTTCAAGGATTGATTAAAACTCAGTTTTACGTGTTATATGAAAATTTCAGATCATTTTAACCGTAAATTCGTTGAAATTTTGAAGAAAAAGTGTAGAAAATGAGTAGAAGTGAGAATTATCGGTGAAAACAAGCTGAAATGGTAAGAACTCTTCTTCCTGAGCTCTGATACCACTTGTAGGATCGAGATTCGACCTATACGAGTCGTTCAGAAGAGTTTTTGATCAATACGAGAGGCGGAATCAGACGTATTGATGTTGAATCAGCTTGATATGCACTAAGAATCACTTTAAATGTCTAATGTATTTATTTGACAAAGATACACGAGCTAGAGACACTTCGGAAGAGCTTCGCTGCTGGAATCCAAAAGTTACAAATGAAAGACCTAAGACCTCTATTTATAGGAGTGCCACTCCTCATGAACTTTCATGTTTTCTGGCCAGTCCTCACGAACTCATGCTTTCTGGCCAGTCCTTACGAACTTTCGTGCTTTCTGGCATTTTCTTACTTTCTGGCAGTTCGTGCTTTCTGGTCTATCTATTCTATTACATGACTCGATACAAGACGAAGTCAACAGACATATGCACCAACAACAACGATAACATATATATTGGTGAATAAAACATAAACTTCAAACAATTAAAAGAAGATCTTTCATCTCAAACAGGTCAATAATATATTTTTTTCGTTCTATAATAATAAACACTACTTTTGGAATATACAATGCTTTGAAAACCGGGTTTATCATCGGTTCTATAATAATAAACTTCACTTTTAGAATATATTTAATTTGAGTTACAAAAGTTTGGCGCTGCAAATAATATGCACAATTTGACTTTTTGTAGTAATTTTGCCACTTTGGTCTAGTGAAACGAATGTAGTGTTAGATAAACAACCCAAATTGGGAGATGCTTTATTTTACAAAAAAAAAAAAAGATAATTAATGACACGTTCTATTTTTAGCATAAGACCACCATATAAAATGCATAGTTTATAGGTCTATGAATAAATAAATACAAAAGAAATTACATATTACATAAATCATGAGTTTTCATTCCAATCATCAGGGCAAATTACATAAGGATAGCAGGTAGACGAGCAACAAACTGCGCCGCCATCCCTTTCTGAATAGAAAACCCTAATATACTAAAAACAAAGCCCAGCCCCTGAGGGGTCGAAAAGTTGCTATGGACCACACGCTGAACTCTAGACAAGAACCGAACTGCCTTCGCCGCCAAGGAGCCGAACGTGTCAAACGCCAGGGGGACAAAGGCATGCTGATTATCCTCACAAGCTTTCGCGTGATTTTCCACCTTCTTTGACTCTGCTTTCAGTACCGCTTGCTCCGCCACAAACCCATTTTCCCAGAACCCGGCTAGTGGGGATACACCTGTGAGATCGACACAAGCATGTTTCCCGCCTTCCAAACCAAAAACTAGCACGTCAGCTGGGCGTAGGGTGGATCTCCCCTCTGACGGGTCTGTAAGAAAATTAACTGATGCCTCTTTCTTCGCCGAGATCCCTGCTCGTCTGAGAATATCCATTAACGCGTCTCGCACAAAGTCATGGCGATACTTAAACCCCGGCAACTCTCTACAGTGTAACGCATGCTCCCCGTATTTATCCAGGCATGCTTTACGGCAGACTGGGCAAGTTTCATCATTCGGGAACATGGGGATCATCGAACGGTACTTAAGGATTGACCGGTACTCCATCGCTGACATACGTTGACCCAAACCTTCAATAGGAATAACAGTTAAGAAATCTTGAGCGTGAGGCCTCTGTAGGCATTCAATGACGGCTTTTTGGCGGGGTGAAAAATGGAAATCATCTCCCAAACTTTGTGCGATTCGACAACAAAGGGCATTCGCCAAAGTTTTCTGTGGCTTTTTGGGGCGGTGTCCTTGTTAGAGAAACCGCCGAGATCAAAGTCAGGTAGAGATTCATGCAAGCGTTCAAAGGCACTGGTATAATCCGGATCAGTGTTAGCAACCCCATTGTTACGTAAGATGTGGTCCTGCAACTCCCAAGATTGAGACCTGGAAGCCACAAAGGCATAGGCAGCCACATCCCGGGCCGAGAGAAGGCCCAACCCACCAAGCCTCATTGGCAAGGTCATGATTCGCCACTGTAGATCACCAAAAAAAGGACCCCCACATACGACAATGTCTTCTATTGCCCCCCGAAGACCTTTATCAAAACATGAAACAACATCATCCACAAAGGGGGGCTGGCAAGTTCGCAAACCAAATAGCAACTTTGCAACCCCCATACAAGATCTAAGCAAGAGGAGTTCGCTTTGAGGATCCCGCAACAAGGGAAGGTGTGCCATAATGTCAACAGCAAGCGTTGCCCTCTTAGCCGCTAGACCACTAATAAAACTGGCATCACGGCTGACTGCCCCTCCTAGCGGTTTGACACCTTTTCTCTGGCCTCCCAATCTCACTGCGGAAAAGCCCTGGCCGGACCTTCACCCCGTTGCATGTCAGCCAAAATACTTCAGTTTTTCTAATATTAAGCAGTAGCCCCAAGGCTGGACCCTCCGAACCGATGATGTTGAGAGCTTTAGCAACCTGAACAGCGTCCCCGATAATTGTCCCGTCATCCAAGTACCAAGCATGGAAGGGGAGTTTACAGTTTTCCTGCACCTGAAGCACTAAGGGGTGTAAGGCTAGGGCAAAAAGCAAAGGTCCCAAGGGATCCCCTTGTTGCACCCCCGTGAATGTCCCGATGCGATCATTCCCCACGTATAGCCTAGCAGGCTGAGCATACAGAAATTGAACCCATGGGAATATGGAGGGGCAATGGCGATGGACCTCGCGAAGCAAACCTGAACGGTCAACTAAGTTGAAAGCGTTGGAAAAATCAACCGTAAGCATGGCCTACGAACCATCTGAATGAAAAGAATTAAGAAACCTATTAGCGTTATGCAGCACCGCCTCCGCCCCATTGGGGACCCCCACCCCAAATTGATAGTCCCCCAAGTACTTAACAGCTTCTTTCCCAACTTTCTTCATGGCTACTTTGGAGACTAATCTTCTCCAAATTGCCCCCACAGCAATGGGGCGAATCCCATTATCAGGCTTCAACAAAGGGGTTAGGGGCGCCGAAGCAACAAAATCCGTGAGCACCTTAGGACATAACCCCCCTAGCCAAAGGTTTACCACTTCAGTGATGGCAGTAAGCAATCCCGAGGCAGTCGCCAACCCCTTGCCGCTAAGAGCGTCCAACAGGTGTTGGGCCCGCAGGCCATCTCGCCCACAAGATGTCCCTTTCGGGAAAGATTTCACACACCTGTGGACGCAACTTCATCCACGAATAACGCAGGTTGTGAAAGAGGAGTTGAAGGGAGGTTCGGGGGCGGTGCGAAGGGATGTTTGTCGATAAGGGCTTGCATGGTAGATTCTCCCTGGGGAGCAACCCCACTGGAACACAACACCTTAACTGCAGCAGTGAAGTGACCATCACTCACTTTCCTGAGACATTGCTTGATGTTGGGGCTAACCTCCTCAGCTATCTCCCGTTGTGCCTCCCCCCCCACACACGACCCCTTCTTCAGTATCGGCAAGGAGGGAATTGACCAAAACCTCAAAACCAGAGCCCTCCTTCCACATAGCTAAGGCCCGCAAAATACTATCACATTGCAAGGATTTTCGATTACCCGACCTTCGCTCTTGCCTGGAAGACGGCTTAACCACCTTAAGGGTACAACGGGGTAAGAGCAAGAGTTTGACCCAACTTTCGACAGTCCCAGGGGAAGCTACTACTTTATGGATGGCACCTGTCAAAGCTTGTGCAAATGCCAAACGACAGCTTGGGGGATGCTCTTAACAGTTGGAACCGGAAGGAAGAAAACACGTTCAAGGAGATCGACATCTCCCATCACTCCCTGCGGGGTCCTAAGCTCAACAACCATCATAGGATCTTGGGGCCTTGGGATCCCCACAACAAAATCCTCATCAGACCCGGATTTTCTAGAGAACATGAAAACACCATCAGGATGATGACACCCCCTACTAAGTGCGTGTGTCTTCATGCACCTCCCACACAACCAATATCCCAAAACTCGCAGGGTTTCCCCAACATTCGAAAACAATTCTAAATCCTTAGAAAGCGCACCTTGAAAGGATTCTTTACGATCATCTTTAAAATGGAATTGCTAAAAATGCGCGATCGATCTGTTATACCCAGAAGACCCAGGCTTGCCGTCTTTACACTCGTGGAAGTTCCTGAAGGGGCATAGCCACACTCCATTGGATGAGGTGGAGCCAACATCCCCTTCAGAGGCACTGGATACCATGCTCCTACCCTTGGCAGAGCCCATTGGAAACAATCAAAACCGAGAAGTGATAACGAGTCCTCCTTCTCGAGGTGAGGAGGAGGCCAGGTATCAACCCACCCAAGAAACAAAGGAGAGGAAAGCAACCTACAGTTGCTCACCCTCCCAGACACCTCACCAAGAAAGAGTTACGTCATGAGTGCGCGACTTGCGGCAAATCCCAATTTTAACTTGAAGAAGAATTAATCACCCAAGAGCCCTAAAATGTCCCCCTTTGGCTCCAACCAATTGCAAAGATACCAATCAAACAAACAAACGAAGAGTTATAGATTAATGATTTTACCTCGGTTGAAATAAATAAAACTCAAAACAATCAATCACCAAAATTTGGGTCAAGCATTTTATCAAACAACTGGTGTGCAAGTTGATTCTGAGCCTAAAAATGTGTTTAAATAAGTTGATGAACAGCAACAATTCGTGTGTGGTGGGTGTTTGGATTCACATGGAGAAATCATTCAAAAAAGGATGAAACATCATAATTTAGAAGTGCAAACAAATAATTGAAGTGGGTAATATCAGAAACAGGAGAAGTGCAAACAAAGAGGAAGTGACACTACAAAAGTGGGATGATATGTTAAACTTCTACTCTAGGTTTTCAGTTCGATTGGAGGTGGGGAGTGGATGTTCAGTGGTGGTGTGGAGGAGATGAGATGGTGGTGGTGGTTTGAGGAAGAAGCACCACCACGAACTATATGAAACAAAATCAAAATCAACTTCATTCTATAGCATCTCCTATCAAAATTACTTGACTAAATCCATATATTTTAATCACAATCAACATGTTACTTTCAAAACTGAAAATGCATAATGACAAAAATAATAAAAGGACTTGAAAGATATTAGTTGCACTTATTCTCAACTTCTTAAAACAAAATATTTAGTGTATTTTCCCATGGTACTCACTCTGAACTTCTCAAAACAAAATATTTAATGTATTAAGGGTCAAAGGAGCTAAGATGGTCAACTTTGTCAAGTTGTATCTTATTGGTCAAAACTTGAAGGTATAAGTTGAGTTTGACCATGAAAATCTTATAATAATTTTGTGAGTGACTTGTGGGTTTGGTATTGTGTTATTGCACTGTGAGCCAAAATAATAGTTGGACCGCATATCAGCCCATCTTAGAAACATGTAGTCATAGTAGTAAGACTTAGGCCGGTCTAAATAAACAAATGTATGAGGCCTAAGTAGAAGATAGATGTTTAGGAGTTTGACTATTTTTAGGGAATGTCTAAAAATAGCCTAATATACTTTTTTTCCTTCCCGATATGATAAAACATTAATGTCTATATTGAAATAGGTGGCCGGAATCTAAGCAGGAGGGCCCCAAGGAAAAGGATGGAAGGCCGGGTAAGAAGTCGGTTGTCTCAGATGGGCTAAGTTTTGATAAAGACTCCAGGGGAAAGTATAAGTTTTTTAAGGAGGGGATCTCCTACAAGGATATGGTGGCTCCTAGGAAGGAAAAGATGCCGGTCTCTCCAAGCTGTTCTGGACCTCAGGATTCCTTGCGGGTGATTGAGGTTCATAAAGAGACCAGTGCATTCTTTGCTTTTCAGGAAAAAGCTGTTATCGGTAGATCGGTGAGTATCAGAAAGTTGTCAGATTTGCATGTTTTATTAGCATCTTCTGGTTTTGGGAATGCTAAAGTGTATTATGCGGGGGGTTTGTACATGATTATTGTTTTCCCTGAAGCTTATGAGTCTACGGACTTTGTCAACAATGGAAACATCTGGAAATCTTGGTTTTCTTCGTTAGACATGTGGGTTGGTCAGTCCTTGCCTTTCGAAAGGATTGCCTGGATCAAGTTTGTCAGTTCACCTTGCGGAGAATAAAGTGTTTGATAAAATGGCGGGGCATTATGGAACAGTGGTTCATGCGTCACATCTTTCTGCTGAGGATGGTGATCTTTCGGTTAACAGGGTTGGAGTTCTGGTGGATCACGGGGTGCCAATTTCGGATTCGGTGATTCTTAGCTGGCATGGCAGGAAATATAAAGTTTGGATTTCGGAGGATCAACGTGACTGGATACCAGAATGTACTATGAATAGGCCGGAGAGGGACGATGACATGTCGGTGTCATCGGACGGTGAAGTTCCGGTGGTTGATTCCCCGGAGCCGCCGGTTATTATTCCGGAGGAAGTTAGAAAGGTGAGAGAAGATCCGGTAGAAGAGATGGAAGGGCAGGGTGGCGAATCCAAAAAGGCAGGAGTGCATGGGAATTCGACGGCATGTGGGGATTCATTTAATGTGGGGACTGGTGATATTAATGTCATTGTTGGGCCCAATTCTGGTGTCAAAACGTCAAAGAAGAAACATTTCAATTTGTTAAAGGATAGGCATCTTAAAAAGCCCAGTAAGGTGAGCCCAACTGATAACAACAGGCCCAGGAAAAGATCTCATTTGGAATCATTGGACCCTTTTAATTTTTCCTTCACAGAAGATTCCTAGGAGAATATTCCTTTGTATAAGGAGTTCTTTTGTAACAAGGATCTTGATCTTAATAGAAGGGCTTCATCTGGTGGTGTGGGTCCGGAGGTTTCTTCGGGGGACACGCTGGTTACAGACACACAAGACAGAGGTAATGAAGAAGTTACGGTTCAGGTTGAATTGGAAGAAACTATTCGAATCGGAAGGATTGTTGGAGTGGATCTCTCTGAGCACAGAAATTTGGTGGAGGACAATTTGGCTAATGAAGGAATCAATGAGGTTAGACAATGAATTTTCTTTCTCTGAACGCTAGAGGGATTGGGGGGTCTGTTAAAGAAAAATGGATTAAAGAGTTAAGGATGGTCAATAAGGTGGATTTTCTGTTAATTCAAGAAACAAAACAGGATGATCTATCCGATTTCAATTTGGATAATTTTTGGGGAAATAATAATTTTGGGATGGAGTATGTTGGCGCGACAGGTTTATCGATAGGGCTTTTGAGCATTTGGGATAAAAGTGTTTTTGAGGACGTTAATTATGTGAAGGAGAGGAATTTTTTGCTTCTTAATGGCAGAATAAAAGGGTCCCGAGAAGAAATTAATGTGGTTAATGTTTATGCTCCACAAAAGACTGTGGATAAACTTGCCTTGTGGAACAGATTAAAGGTTATCATGGATGGGTTCCAGGGGTTGTGGGTTATTGCAGGGGATTTCAACGCCGTGAGAACCCCTGAAGAACGTAAAAATTCCGGTTTCAAGAACTCCTGTGCTGTGAATTTTAATGAATTCATTAATTCGTCGGGCCTGGTTGAATATGAGATGAAAGGAAGGAAGTATACATGTATTAGAAATAATGGTAGGAAATTGAGTAAGATTGATCGGTTCTTAGTTTGCCCGGAATTCTTATTCAAATGGCCAGAAGCGTGTTTAAGGGGGCTCCATCCGTCTTTTTCTTACCATTGTCCGCTTAGTCTCACGATTAACAAGAAAAACTTTGGAGCTAAACCATTCAGAATTTTCAACTCCTGGATGGGTGAACCGAATTTCCGGGAATCGGTTGAAAAGGCGGCGAGTTTGATAGATCCTACTGTTGGGGCCGCGGATACGTTGCTTATGAAGAAGTTCTCTTAAATTAGGGATGTTATTAAAGAGTGGAGGTCTGAGTTTTTAAACAAGAAAGGGGAGGCAATTAATAAAGAAAAAGAGGAGATTGAGGTGTTAGATGAATTAATGGAAGAACGTCTTTTAGGTGAAGAAGAGGAATGGATTTATATGGAAAATAAGAAATTACTGCTGGAACATGAAGAAAAAATTTGTGCAGATATGAAACAGAGAGCGAGAACGAGATGGGAGTTAGAATGTGATGAAAATACGAATTTTTTTCATGCTCATGTTAATGTGAGAAAAGTTGCTAATCAAATTCCGGGTCTTAATATCGGGGGTAGATGGATTGAGGAGCCATCAAAAGTCAAAAGAGAAGTCATGAAGTTCTTCAGAGAGAGATTTAAGGAAGTGGCCAGGGAGAGACCGGTTTTGGAATGTAGTAATATCAAAGTGTTGAAGGATTCGGACAAAGAGTTTCTCATTGAGCCTTTCACGGTTAACGAGATAAAGGATGCGGTGAATGATTGAGGCGACGATAAAGCTCCTGGTCCGGTTGAACATGAGATTCATTAAGAAATTTTGGGGGCTGTTTGAAGTTGATTTTAAAAATGTGTTGAATGAGTTCTTCGATAAAGGGAGCATTAGTATCGGATGTGGGTCATCTTTTATTACTCTTGTTCCGAAGGTTAAGGACCCGATGGAGCTAAAAAATTATAGACCTATTAATTTGATTGGCATTATTAGCAAGGTTATCTCGAAGGTTCTAGCGAATCGTCTTAAAAAGGTCGTTGGGTGGTGATTTCGGAATCTCAGTCAGCGTTTGTTAAAGGTAATTGTATTCTTGATGGCCCTCTTATTATTAATGAGATTACGAACTGGGGGGAAAAGAATAAAAAGAAGGCATTTTTTCTTAAGATAGATTTCGAAAAAGCGTACGACATTGTTAACTGGAATTTCTTGCTAGCCACGATGAGACATATGGGTTTTCCGAACAAATGGTGCATGTCGATCAAAGGTATTTTAGAATCCGCTAGATCGTCTGTCTTACTTAACGGGTCTCCGACCTTTGAGTTCCAATGCTCTAAGGGGTTACGTCAAGGAGATCCTATTTCACCATTTCTTTTTATTATTGTTATGGAGGTTCTTTCGTGTATGATTGAGAAAGCTAGAAGAGAAGATGAGTTCTCGGGTATCCAAATCCCCAACGGGCCTTGTGTGTCCCATTTGTTTTATGCGGATGATGCAGTCATTCTTGGGGAGTGGTCATCATCGAATATTAGGAATGTGGTTCGTATTCTTCGGGTTTTCAATATTTGCTCGGGTCTAAAAATAAATTTGGATAAATCTAATATTTTTGGGATTGGTGTGCATTCGGCTGAATTGAACTCGATGGCGTCTATGGTGGGTTGTCTAGCTAGTACTCTTCCGTTCAAATATCTTGGCCTTATGGTGGGAGCGAACATGAATCAGATTAGCAATTGGAAATCAGTGTATGATGTTTTTTACGCCCATCTAGCTACGTGGAAGGCAAAGCTTCTCTCGATTGGAGGTAGAATTACGTTGATAAAAGCGGTCTTAGATAGTATCCCGAATTACTATTTCTCTTTATACAAAGTGCTGGTGCAAGTGGTTAAAGATCTAGAAGCAAAGATAAGGAATTTTCTTTGGGGTGGTGATGATTCGGTAAAGAAACTTCATTGGGTGGCATGGGATAGGGTGTCGCTTCCAAAAAAAATATGGTGGTCTCGGGATTAGCAAATTAAAAAACATTAATATTGCGTTGTTATCTAAATGGGGGTGGAGATTCTTGGTGGATAAAAACAAGCTTTGGACTCAAACTATTAAAGCGTTACATACGGTAAGGAATAAAGATGATTTTTTGCCCATTAAAAAGTCTCTTTCGGGGGTGCGGTATAATATTGTACAGGTCTTGAACAAAACCACGGTAGACGGAACGCCATTGAGAAGTTTTTTCAAGGCTTCGGTGGGGAATGGCATTTCTACGGCTTTTTGGTTGGACCTGTGGATCAGTAATAGGCCACTTAAGGAGCTGTTTCCAAGCCTTTTTCAGCTCGAAATGGAAAAAGGGTGCAGAGTTAACTCATGTTTCAGCGATAACAATCATTTGAACTGGAGATGGAAAAGACCTATAATGTCAGAAGAGGAGGTAAATGAGCTTGTAAACATGTGTTCGATTTTGTTTTCCGTGACCTTGAATCAGAATCAAGACAGTTGGAACTGGATTGGTGCCGAGGATCATGAATTCAGCGTCAATGTTGTTAAGAAACTCCTTGACTCCGAGAGGATCTGCTCGGAAGTTTATGTGCCGGAAGAATGTAATTAGATTCCGAAAAAATGTTCTATTTTCATATGGAAGGCTGAGATGGGTAGAATTGCGACAATGGACGAATTAAGAAGAAGGAATGTTGGTGGAGGCGATGTGGTATGTTCCCTGTGCGGAGAGGCTGACGAAAGTATTGAGCATATCTTCACTAACTATTTTTATGCTTTAATGTTGTGGTCATTCATTAGCAGTTGGTGCAAGTGCCAGAATCTTTTGGTTTTCTCATTCAGGGATTTAATCGAAGCTCATAATCATGTGGGGTTGAATGGTCGGAAAAAAAGAACTTGTTAAAGGTCTTATTAGCATCGGTTGTTGGTGCTTATGGAGAATGAGGAATGATGTTAGGTTCAATAACAAATCTGTTAATTTAGAGTATATTACTAGGGAGGTCAAAAATTTAGGTTTTTTGTGGTATAATTCGAGATCCAAAAGAGAGTCTATCATGTGGTCTGATTGGTGTAGATTTGTAAATATGTAATGTTTGTTGTTTGGGGCTGCCTCGGTTTTGAGGTAGCGGTTTGTTTCTAATGAAGTTTACCTTTAAAAAAAATACTAATTTTTTATCCTCTAAGAAGGATTCATTTAAATGTTTTTAACCTCCTGTGTTTCTATATCAAATAAGCAGCACATAATAAGCATCTTGCACATGGATGTCCATGCCATAAAAACTATAGGTTGTAAATGTTTCAGGGAGACAAATTAGATTAATATTCATAAAGCGTGTGGATATTCCCTACACAATTCCAAATTCTATTTTTGTATGGTCACCTACGTATAAATGTTCATACATATGGATCCCCTACACATCAGGTTAACTAAAATTTTTGAGAACATCCACACATTCCAGTAGTTGTTCAAATCCACGGCTTACTACTATGAACAGAAATTTCATTAATATCGAATGAAAAAATTATCAATAGAAGAAAACTAACCATCAGTTATATAAGCTGAGATTCAGCCCCTGCCTCAATGGAATGAGACTTCTAGGCCCACATAACAGAAACTAAAGTCGATTCAGCTACATATCTAGGCCTAACTTGAAAGTAGGGATGGCAAAAATACCCGAGCCCGGTGGGTATGTGACAACCGGTAATTAATGGCTTCTAGTTACGTGATTAGCGAACGTTTAAGGCGATGATAAATAGTGTTTAAGACACGAACTAACTTAATTAGTCCTTTGGAGTGTCTAGGAACGTCTAACCGGCTCTACAGTAATCACCGGCCACCACAGTTGGCAGCGGCGCGTGAAATGGCGGTGCTAGTGATGAGATCCGACGAAGACCGAGACAAAGAGTTCAAGAGAGAGTGAGTGAGTGAGAGATCAGAGATGGAACACCGCCGCCGCTCACGGCGGCGGGAGTGGTGTCGACGGAATTGGTGCTCTTGTTCCTCCGACAAATTTCCGGTAACACCTCCCTCCGGTTTCTTTCATTTTGTTTTTTTTCTTTTCTCTGAAGATTACTAAAGACGATTATGGATAGTGCTAGTGGGGACGACGGCGGTTGCGGCGCCACTGTTGCGGTGGTGGACGACGGGGGCAGTGGTTGTGGTTCAACGGGTTCAGTTTCGGGATGTGTTTGGTTTGGGTTCTGTTTGGACAGATTCAAGTGTGGTTTAAGGTTTAAGGATTTCGAGGTTTGGTTCAGATCTGTCTCAGATTATGTTCGGTTTGGGAGTTTAAGTTGTTCGGGTCAACCACCGGCTTTCAGTGCAAAGTTTCGGGTTTGGTCAAACCTGGTCAGAGACAGTCAACAGGCCAGGTCAACCCGATCAGTTGTGAGTTCGTGTCAACACGTCTGGTTTTGCGGTTCGTGGTTCGGTTCAGTCAACTCGGTCAAACCTGGTCAGCCCAGCGAGTCAACTCAGTCAACTCAGCCGGTCAACTTAGTTGACTCGGTCAACTTAGTCCACTTTTACCACATTTCGACGTGAAGATTTGGTAAAGAATTAGCAATCGTTTATGTTAGTTATATAGTTTTATTTAACTATTTCCGTGAAAACGAGCTCGAACCGAACAAAAATGACGAATTGATAGTTAAAGTATACTTTGATTTATTATCTTGCTTATATAAATTGATTATACATATACATTGTCGCATAATTGTTGAATTTTGATAAAATAACGACAACTTGTGTTGTCGGGGGCGTCCAAAAACAGAGGAAACTCTGCCCGTTTTTCGAGAAAATCCGTAAAAATAATGTGTTTTATTATAAAACGCAAACCATCGAATTCGAGCGATTTTACGAAAACAAGTACAAGTGTAACTTTTCTTCGACGACACCTTATGACTTGCAAAAAGCTGATAAGGCGAACTTTTTACCAAATAAATCTAATCACTTATATTTGTTTAAAACGTAAAAACTTGGAAATGTTTTATAACATAAGATATAATTACTTATGATTATTATGAATGTCAATGTTCGGAAAACTCTTTTATAAAATAAATGCATTTAGTTATTTATTCAAACATCAAGGTTCGGACATTTTAATAAATAAACACAACTTTTTATGTTTAGTTTGAACATCGAAACTCTGAAACGCTTTTATAAAAATAAATATAGATATTTCAAATATCAAACAATACGAATTCTTTTATAAAATAAATATAACTTTTTGTATTTATTTCAACCGCCTAAAGGACATTCAATATATCAATCCGTGTCGCAAAATATTATTTTCATATTAATACTCGTCACATATACATACGACTTCTCGAGACGGCTAACGCGATTATAACGATATATTTATATATTTTTATCTAAATATTTATTTATTTTTAAATCTCTCGAGAATTAAGTCTTTCTAAGACTTGTTAGTTATTACCGACAATAAACAAAACTTAACGAATATAACTTAATCGTTTTCAATAAGTTAACAACAAATCGTCGAATCATTCGGTTAACGATTCGGTAGACCTCGGTGATACGTAGTTTAGTTACCGCATTTATTTAGAAACTTATAAGATATTCCGTTTTAGGAATGTTTATAGAATGCACGCTAGCGAATCACGTTTGGAAACGACACTTTGGAATGCACATTAAGCTAGCTTTGCATAAGGAAATCCAGGTGAGTTCATAACCCCCACTTTTTCTAGTTTTACATTTTTATAAATGTTTTCGAGGGTGGAAAGACATGCAAGTTTTGAAAAATCACACAAGGTTTTGATAAATGAATATCACATATTTATAAATCATTTCGCGACAGGATTTCAACGAACTAAATTGGTTTACGAAAAGATCATGCTAAACATACCGATTTTATAAGAACATAAGTGTTTTTCGAAACATGCATGAGTTTTAATAACAGGAATGACATGGGTAAAGGCCCAAGGACATGGGTAGAGGCCTAAGGACATGGGCTAGGCCCAATAACTCACACATTATACGTTAACTGGGGTATGGTTAAGCTAGGAAATGAACTGTAGGATTATGTGAGCGAATAGTATCTCTCTTAAGCGCCATTAATCTTGTATAAGACCGAGGGGCAAGAGTGGTAGATCTATCGGGTGTAGCGAGCCTCACACTTGGGTCCTTGTGTGGCCCATGTAGTGCTTTTGTTGTTCCAACCGGGTAGACCGGAGGAAATTCGCTAGGGTTTTAGTGCTTCCTATGTCGCCGCATATATTAATGCCTTTGCTACGCATTAATGATCAGGTTCATAGACGCTTTACATACCGGTTTTTATACTCAAAATTTTCAAATGTTTTTAAGATTCATTTGATAAAAACTCACATATACATGGATTTACGAACTTCGTTAACGTTTTTCAACTTATGTATAAGTAAGAGGACGGGTTGGTCCTGCTTACAAAGACTCTTTTGGGCTTGACCCATTCTCTCTCGTGCAATGCACAAAGTGTCCCGTGGGCTAGACCCACAGTTTTCATATAACATGTCGAGAAAAATGATTTTGTTACGTTTTCTCAACAACTTTTAAACCGGTTATAAAAAAGATTTATTGTAAATCTTTTTTCTCAAAACAAACTATGAACTCGGTCAACTTTATGTTGATTTTTTCGCATGTTCTTTCTCAGGTTGCATTTACAAAACTACGGAACGGTTGGAATAGGAGCACCCGTGGGAATTCGAGTACTTAGCAGCGTTCATTTAGATAAGTCTTAGCTCAAACACTTCAGCTGTGCAATGAAGATACCAGTCCAGTCACACCAGCTCTGATATTTCAGGGTGTGACAGGGTAAACCCGAAATCCGACATAAATGGGACAGGTATACCCGATACCCGACGGGTATTGGGCCAGGTATGAGATTAGTTTTAAAAATTTTAGCGGGTATGGGTCGGGTATGGGATTAGGTGATACCCGACCCGATTACCCGAAATCACATACCCATTTACCCGAACTATATACCCGACCATATTCCAGAGTTTTTTAATTTATACTTTTATTTTTCATTAACCTTCGCCAATTATTGATTTATTTTAGGATGCTCATAATGTGAAATCATTGATTTTCTTTTAGTATATGTATTTGATAATAGTATTTATATTTTATATGCTATGAAGTATATAATTATAAGTGTATAGGTATTATAAAGTTATTATTAATTTATGATATAACTTATATGTATGTAATGTACATTTTTTTGTTTATAATAGTTGTTATCTAAATAAAATTATATAATAATTATAATAGTAAAGAAATGTATTTGGAAATCGCAACGTATATGTTTTAACAAACAAATGGGTATACCCGATACCCGACGGGTAATTACCCGACAAATACCCACGGGCAATTGATAGAAACTTCGAATCACCACACTAATAAACTTCAAGTCTGTGAAACCCACGAAATATGAAATCTCGTTTTCTGTACTCACCTTTAAGCACAATCCTGAATGATTGATCAGTTTAAACGGTAATCTCCACAATCAGCAAATCTTCATCGGATAACAAATCATCTGGTAACGCACTGTGATCTAATAAACATTTTTCTACGATCAGATTCACATTCTTTCTCTTCAGTCACAATAACAAATGTATAGTCTTCTCCATTAGTCCCGGCAGCAACTTAATCAACAAACATCCTCATTCCCCAGCGGTTAGTCCGAAAAACAACTCATCTGCTCGAAGATTAACCATTCTGACACTTTAGACTATCATCAAGTTGTCTTGTATCTAATATTTTGAAAGCCCTCTGATATCTTTTAAGTATCGACAATAGTGATGCATCCTCCTGACGCTAATTTTGCTAACCGGCGTGTACGAAGACTCGGAACTCAAATACGAAGACAGTAAGACATCAATCTGATCTCAATCTAAAGAATCCGAACTTCCTCTGATCACAGACGAACAAATCCAGATCCTATGCATCCCCGGACAATCTGAAATTGGAACCACCCGGATACTATTGCATATCTTTCTCGTCTGAATTTCCAAAAATATCTAATATTTGAAAAATATTATTCCCTCTCATTTTTGGCAAATTCTGACCTCTAAAACTCATCCCTGAATGTCCCCTTCAAACTTGGCAAATTCAGTCTTCTCTATTCTCTGAAAAACTCAACTATGTGAAATATGTGACATTTTGTTTCACAAAAGTGTGTTTTTCATCAATGCGGATTTTTCTATTAGGCCCATTAGTAGTTACTTTACCCAAATGATACACATTTTGCCTAGGTAATCATGACTACCCCACTAACGTCAACACTCTGTGATCTCATCATCATATCTATTCTCCGAAGCCTCCAACGGTGTCCCCAAACAACCCGTATTTGACGTTAAAATCTCGAAAAATTTTCAATCACCAAATTTTTCCTGGACACTTGTCTCATCACCATAATCAAAAAATGCCTTTTTTGACATTTTTGACTCATTCGCACGAAAGAGTATTTAAGCGGATCAGACTTGTTCGTGCGAATCAGACTTGTTCATGGGATCAATAGTAGGTCGTACGGACCAGTCTAGTTCATGCGGATGAAAGCCTCCTGTGCGGATGAATGACTCATGCGCACGAACGTGGCACTCCTGCGCATGAAACAGTCTCATCCATTCGAAACGTCGCTGTTCACATTTTTCGTTCTAAAATCTTAATTTCTTCAAATTTTATGATAATTCTTTCATAGACTACGTTGAAATTCATTTCTAATCAATCGTATGGTTTCAATTTTACTTTTTATCTGTGAATTGACCTTCAATTTGATGTTTTTCATCTAAAAACCCATAAATCATGAGCGTAGGTGATTCAGTCAACTGTTAGATCGACTGAATCGGGACCGTAGCTTTGATACCAATTGAAAGGACCGGATCCGACGGGCTTAGACAGAAGTTTGGATAGGATAAAGCTAATCCAGTAGAATTCCCGTAAAAATAGTCATAAGTAGAAGGATTCCATTCATACCGAAAGAGCATACATCATTTTACAAGCGGAATAGAGCATCACGCAATCTCTCCAGCATTTCCCCTAAATTCTCCAAAACTTAACAATTAATGAACACATGACACTATTTATACATGAAGTTTGGTGAGGATGAACTCATCTGTGCAGATGTGTCTTGTTCGTGCGGAGGAGTCTCACTCGTACGAACGAGCTCTCGTCCTCTCCAAGTCTCATGTGTTCGAGTTTAACTCGTAACTATACAATATTCAACACACGATCTATCTATCATATTCGCACAGTGGTAGACATACATAATATGTAGTAACACAAAATAAATCATGAGTTTCTTGTAAGTAGAACGAACAATATTGGTAGTACAAGATACATGAATACATGATGTTACAAATGGTATCAAAAACACTTATGCTCGGTTATGTTTATGATGGCGGGATAAACCTCATCAGGGACGATGGATTCCAAGAGGGGTTTTTGTAACACATTAGGTGAATCCAACATCGTTTTGTTTTCCGCCCACACAAAAAAAACTTGGGTCATGAGGAATGCCCCGCCTAAAATGGTCAACGCGTTTTGCGCTTAATAGTAGTGGATGAGATGAAAATTCCACTAGATAAGCGTGCTCGAGTAAGAGTAGTACCAGGATGGGTGACCTTTCGAAAAATCTCTACCATGGCAACCAAAAATAAGTACATGAGCTCCTTGCAGGCAAAACGAACAATATTTGCGGTAAAAGAAGCCGAATGTTACAAATAGAACATTAGGGAGTGAGAACATGGATTTCCTAACTTAGAAGAGTATTGATAGTGATACGTGGTTGAAAACCGGTGTTCGTAATCGTGTAACTTTATGTTTTTACATGAGTTTTAATCTTGAATAGCCTACTTTTAATTAGATTTGTGTTTTTGCAGGTTTAATGAAGTTTAAAGAGCTTTTCGGGAGCTTTACGAGACACCGGGACCAAAACCGATCAACCTGAACGCATTACGGTCAACTGGGAACTCAAGACACAAGAAAACAGGAAACTCAAGCTAGAGGGGCAGTCGGCGACGCCCCTAGGGTTGTCGGCGACGCCCTATGGTGAAACCCGTATGCAAAATACCCCGTATCCAAACATATAGGCCGTCGGCCAAAAGCACTTTTTTGGGAGGCCATCGCCGACGGGTCCCAGGCCCTCGGCGACGGGTTGTGATTTGCTGAAACGCAAGAATTTGGTATTTTGTTGAAGGAAACGATTTTTATTGGTTCTTGTGGCATTAAAATCGGGAGTTACATATCTCTCTTGGTTTTGAATCATTCTTGGAGCCATAATTGAACTTCATCTTGACTACCATTCATCTCTAATCCAGAATTCATCTTCAATTCATTTACAACATCATCATCATCAATCGAAAATCATGAATCACCATCATTCACAACCACCACTCCACAAACCCTAATCATCCGCCATTCCACCATTGTTCAAGCTTCAAGATGAATCAAGTCAAGTTCCAAACATCCGGTCATCAAGTTTCGGCAACCATGTAACACCTGTGCCTCCACGGCCATCAAACAAATACTGAACCAATGAAATATCATATTTCATACTTGGGATTTGTAAAAATATGTGTATCATTTGCACATATCAATTCTTGTTCAATTTCAAACTCTAAATCGCTTTCTGGAAGGTTATACGCGCACCGATGCGTAAATATAACCAGTTTAATGCAACAAACACTCCAGAATAGTGACATAGGCTTAACATACCTTAAATAACCTTTACTTAACTTAGAAATAAGTTTTGAAGGCTTTGGTATGGCAAAATCAAAGTTTAATCGCTTACAGGGACTAAATTTGACAAACTGCGAAAGTATGCCAATTTGAACTGTAACAGACATTCCGGAACATGACCATAAGTTAAACATACCATATATATCCTTTACATAGCTTAGAAATAGGCTTTGAGGGGTTCGGTGTGCTAAAATAAACTTTTGGGTCATTCAGGGACTAAAAGTGTCAAAAAGTGCACAAGTTTGCATTTTCGTGCATAACTTACGTTCTGAATACATCCGGACATCCAAAAATTTATGAAAGCATGACTACATTATATTTTAGTGTTCGCCTTAAGAAAAATCCATTCGTTGCGTCATTTGGATCGTTTTTCGCGCTTGTGCGCATTCCGTCGTAATTAAGCGAACATCGTGTTCGTACGGCCAAACGAACCAACATCAGACATATTTTTGAACATGTTTCATGTCCACAATGTTTAGGCAACATTTTAGGGCCTTAAAGTTGGCTTTATGGGCCTTAGAAGTGCCGGAAATGGACTGAATACACAACAGGGACCAAAACTGTAATTTCTGATCTGTCATGGCCAGGCGGCCCGCCTCAGTTTCTGTTAATTCCCACGCGGGCCGCGTCCGCCTGTCTGATCAGATTAGAACGAACAGTCAGCACGATCCAGCTATTTTAACCACAACCACATGCTTGCAACTTGCCTAATCTGTTGATAAACATCATTTTTAGCCACCATGAGTTTCCGACACTTGTACGGCTTGGATTAAGGCACGATATTCAATAAACGATCTTAACGGTTACCCGAATACTATAAATACCCCACCCCCCATTGCTTCTAAACCCACAAGAATTCTGATTTGAGAGCTCTAAGTTGAAACCATTGTTTCATACCTGAGTTCTTAGATCGGGATTAGCATTCGGGGACCCTGGGTTAGTATTCTTTCGTTCTTTTCCTTATTTTATTGCTTTTCGAGTCAGAAAGTCAAACTTTGTTTGACTTTCAGCGTTGACCAGTAATGGTCAATGCGAAGTTCGTTTGAACTTCGCAACGTGAGTGTAATCACGTTGGTCATAGTCCCTTGGGACTATGCCCACTGATTACCACGTTGTCTAGGGTCGTAGGGTAGGCGATCTAATAAATCGCCTATACCTTCGAACCCGACCCATTTGGTCGATCATTAGGATCCGACCAAATACATTAGGTGACCATAGTAGGTAGGGAATAACCTTCCGAGGTTATACCCTATGGTCACATCGTTTAAGTAGTTGTATGATAGGTAGTTTATATGCCTTAGGTAAATTACCAGAATACCCTTTTCCTGTATAATTGGTAATTAAGCATATGTAACCTAAACTTTTGTCACATAACTGATTATGTAACATGTTTAGGCATATAACACTTGTCGTAGAACTAGTTAGGCGGTCCGAACGCGTTTCACGCGAACGACGCGTTAAAGTAGCATAAGCTACCTAAACGGGTCGTAATGGGTCGTAAACACTTAGGTTAAGTTTCATTTAGTATGTAGGCTTTGTTAAACCAAATGACACGAGTCTCTACACTCGTTTGGTTTACAAACCCTAATGCTACCCGATCTTCCGATTTAGGTCCGGTTTATTAATGTAGTTACCTATAGTAGGTGCCGTTTGATTCCGTGATCTCTAGCTTTGCTTGGTGGTTATCCTAGGGCTTCTGAGCAATCTCAAGTGAGTACATAGACCCCTCTATTACTGTTTTCCAAACTGTTTTGGGGTGGAACACATGTGCCTACTTGTTACTTTCATGTTTTCCTGTTTTTGCATCATATACCTGCTATGTTCGTTAGTACATTATAGTACATGATCTCATTGTGTTTTATGCTATGTATGTCCATTTAGTTCATACTTAGTACATCGTTTTACATTTACATTTATGCTATGTATGTCCATTGCGTGCATACTTAGTACATTGTTTTCATCACATGCTTACATTTTGGTATGACATTTGGTTTGTTTACATGGGACAATACATTCATTAACACCGATCATGCCGTTCGTTAGTAGGTAGTGGTACCATAGGAATTGACAACTCCCGTTCCGGACATCCCAGGGAAAGGGGATGAAAGGAATGACCGAATTCGATGATATAAGACAGATAGACCTTTAATTTGTTTAAAGGGTTTATCACCACAGTCGCAAGGCTTGGATGTATGCATATTCACAATACCGCATAAATGTTCATATTAAATATTTGCATGCATTTACACAAAACATAGCTTTGATTTAAACCAAGTTTTACTTCAATACTTTGTTTTTGTGCATATGGTTTAGTTGAGACATTTCACTTGCCATACATGACATTTTGACATAGACATTTGACATGGATATTTGACATAGACATTTGACATGGATATTTGACATAGACATTTGACATGGATATTTGACATAGACATTTGACATGGATATTTGACATAGACATTTGACATGGATATTTGACATAGACATTTGACATGGATATTTGACATAGACATTTTGACATGATTTACATCTTGACATGAACATTTTACATTGTTTGGTTTGGTTTGATTTAGTGATTAAGTAACGATGCGTGTTTAATATGATACAAGCATGGTGGATATGCCGCTGGTACTTCCTATATATAAGTGTTTGTATGGTATTACATGTCGTAACGTTATTTGAATCATTTCAGTTTGAGACATAGAACATTTCATACAAATAACATACTTTTCACAAGACATTGATTTATAAACAACTTATCTTATGCAAACATATTTTACTTGGTTATTCATTTAACCTTACATTTATTTATACTTATCATCTGATCTTATCGTTTTTCAAATGATTTAAAAGACAAAGCAAATAACAAGGTTCATGACTAAACATTTTCTCAAACATAAGTCATGAATCTTATTTTCACAAAACCTATGTATCTCACAGGCATTTTTATGCTGACGTACCTATTTTCACATGTGTTTTTCAGGAACTGTTGCATAAGATGATCAAGATACACATAGGCAGACTTGGGCTTTAGTGACAATAAAAGATGCAAGACTAGTTAATTATGTTGTATTTCTTTGTTTGTTAAGACATTGTAACACTTTTAATCAATAAAACGAAACTTAAATTTCCATGGTTGTGAAACATTAATTCTGTTACAACACTCCCCGATATTTCCGCCACGTTTTGTATGTTCTACGTGGTCGGGGTGTGACAGAAAAGATGGTATCAGAGCCAATGGTTATAGGGAATTAGGTTATTAGTAATTAGTAATGCTTTGACCTAGTCTATAACCTTCTTAGGACCCTAACGCGAGTTTACTTGCGTTTAGTCATAAAACACTACTGTCACCTATCCTTAGGCGACAACCACAACAAGAACATGAATTTCAAAACCGCTTAAAAAAAAAAAAAAAAACTAATCATCTGTTCTAGGATGATTGATTACTAGGTTTTGAACCCTCTATTGTAAGGTTTTGAACTCTCTATTATATGGTTTTGAACCCCTTTGAGTTTTCAAAATCTCGTCAAGGTTTTGGGTTTTAAATAATGTGAACACGTGCAAACTGGAAGGGTGAATGCCTGTATTCTGGGTTTTCTGTCTAGGCAAGCACTTCGTATACATCTCATCAGACGCGAGACCAGTTGTGCTTACCTGGGAATTCTTGGAATGAGTGTTCACTTATAGGCGAGCATGTCTTCGCGATACATTATTTTTGACCCATTTACTTTGATTTGTCACCATCTCATTTGTTTGCCTTAGGTAACAAACAAATGGTCAAAATTTTCATTCGTTACCATTCTGTATTGATTACCCAATAACCTTTCACTTGCTTCTTCCTATGTCTTTCATTTCCTTCTAGAATGTCTATTCCTCTCAGCACTTGTCAAACGTCCGAGCGAACAGCCAAATTTGTCCAACAAATAGGCGAAGTGATTCAGAAGACTGTGGATTTAGGCATTGCCATGGCTCGTCTCAACAATGAAGTCTCCCATCTCGACAATGAAGCCACTCAAGAGCCACTGAAGGAAGCAGAAGTCAGGCTTGCACCAACATCAAGGAAGCGTAAGGCTTCGAGGAAACCCGCAGCGGTTACACCTAATCAAGCTGGACCTAGCCAAGTGGCAAGGCCACCAGCTAGGAAGCTGTACTTAGGAACTGCTCCTAGGTGCAAGCGATGCAACCGTCATCATTCAAACCTCATACCCTGCTCCAAATGTACCTACTGTGGACGGAGGGGACATTTGGTCAACACATGCCGCTTTGCTATCCAGAACAAAGCTGTTGCAAATCTTGCTGCTACCCAACTCCAAGTCAACCCTACTCAAGCTCGTTTCCCGCGTGGTACTTGCTACAACTGTGGTGATGCGAGCCATTTCAGGAACAACTGCCCGAAGATAGTCAGTGCAAATCCAACCCTCGGATGAGCATTCGGCTAAACAAAGGATGTGCTGTCTAATGCCTTTGTTTCTTTTGTTTTCGTGTATTGTGAAACAATATGTCTTGTTCATAAATAAAAGTTGTTGTTCACAATTCTGATATACAAGTATCAT
The DNA here is from genome assembly GCA_030545235.1 of Helianthus tuberosus. Taxonomy (NCBI): domain Eukaryota; kingdom Viridiplantae; phylum Streptophyta; class Magnoliopsida; order Asterales; family Asteraceae; genus Helianthus; species Helianthus tuberosus. The sequence continues at coordinate 75,158 of JARYGA010038023.1, forward strand.
TACATGTGTTTATGGCTTTTCCCTATAATACCTGCACTAAGGAACTATGTTCCTTACAAACTACTCTTGTGATTCTCTCTTTCAAATGATCGCTCATGAGTCCCTCGAAAATTTTAAGTACTCGTTTCATTCTAAGATGCGAAGTACAGAGAATAAAGTGACATTATGAGTAATCATGCTTCAGCACATCGTTACCTTTAAATCCTTGGTTGGATAACTAAGGATATTTTCAAATCTCATACCCATTACGTTTTGATTTTTCAACATACACAGTACCAGTATTTCAAAACAATCTTCATGATCTCAAAACATTTCATATAGTTTGAAAACAAATTTTTTTTTTAGATGCATTGTCTATGTTATTTCAAAAACATTGGCCATGTTATCAAAACCAACCTTTCTAATTTCAAAATATTTCATATAGTCTGAAGACAATATTAACACAATACATTTTCTGATCAAGTGCATGATTTCGAAAAGCATCATTCATGTCCTTCAAAAAACCTTATACATAATTTCAAAATTCATCTCGCATGATTTTAAAACATTTTTGTAAATATATCTACCTAATACACCTACTTTATGATTTCAAAAAGTATTATATATAAGGTTTCAAAAACGTTAAACACACTTTTCTTAAAAGAACCCCATGCATAGTTTTCAAAAATATTTTCCTCATACATTGACTTAACCTTCAAAATTCTGCTTCATATGTCGCCTTGGCATATCTAGCATCTCAATTTCATAAGCATTTTTACTTCATGTTTTGACATAAGCACGTCCAGTGCAAGGTTTCAAAACATCTTCAACTTCTAAAATCCATATGGAATCTTTTTATCTTCACAATTAGATCCTTGTGGATGATCATCATTCAAATCAAAGTCCTTAATTGGATTCCTTATGTACCTAAATTCGAACATTTCGGTTCCTTATAATCGAAATCGAATTTTTTTTCTTTTAAAGATCTTTCTATCTTTATAGTTAGATTCTTGATAATGTTTAAAGTACCAAATGAAATGCACGAGATGGATTCCTAGTGTGCTTTAAATACATGTACTCTGTTAGCAGAACAAACTTCTAGTTAAACAATTTTGTGGTTATGTGACTATGTGTTTATTCATCTCATGTTTTCTTTTATGCATTTTTGTGTTTTTAATACTCTGGATATTCGTTATCCAAATCCTCGCAGGATCTTTCATATCTTCATATGAGAGATTCGTAGCAGGATATTCAAAAGGTACTGCCTTAAATCCTTAATGGGCTTCTATGTAATAGTTAAGACCCTTGGATTATATAGTACCACTCCATGATTCATAATAGACCCTTTAGTGGTCTAATCAAAAAGATTGATTCACAATTTGGTTAAAGAACAACATTTAGTGATGTAGCTGGACAGACTCCTTGATAGTCTATTTTAGATCATTTATTGATTTAATTAAAAGGACTCTATGGCGGTCTAGTCACACTCATCACAAGTTTGTTCATTTGGTTTTACACTACACATTATAAAATAGACTGTGTGAACTGTGCAAGGAATTGTCTAATTATGGACGCGTACATAATTATGAAATTTAGTGCACGGAAACCCAGTAAGATTTATTATGTGTAAGAACCAATAGTGACAACAATAACGAAATGAGAACGATGTAATGGAGGTACGGTGGACGCACCAATGACGCTTCATATACTTGTATATAAGTATCCCTCTTACATTGCAATCATGATGTTATTAAAGATTACTAGAAGTTCAGAACCCTAACCAATATTGTTCGATCTTTTCAACTTCATGTTTTAAACTCTCACAAGTTTCCTCTAGATAAAATTTCGGGACGAAATTTCCTAAAGTAGGGGAGACTGTAACACCTGTGCCTCCACGGCCATCAAACAAATACCGAACCAATGAAATATCATATTTCATACTTGGGATTTGTAAAAATATGTGTATCATTTGCACATATCAATTCTTGTTCAATTTCAAACTCTAAATCGCTTTCTGGAAGGTTATACGCGCACCGATGCGTAAATATAACCAGTTTAATGCAACAAACACTCCGGAATAGTGACATAGGCTTAACATACCTTAAATAACCTTTACTTAACTTAGAAATAAGTTTTGAAGGCTTTGGTATGGCAAAATCAAAGTTTAATCGCTTACAGGGACTAAATTTGACAAACTGCGAAAGTATGCCAATTTGAACTGTAACAGACATTCCGGAACATGACCATAAGTTAAACATACCATATATATCCTTTACATAGCTTAGAAATAGGCTTTGAGGGGTTCGGTGTGCTAAAATAAACTTTTGGGTCATTCAGGGACTAAAAGTGTCAAAAAGTGCACAAGTTTGCATTTTCGTGCATAACTTACGTTCTGAATACATCCGGACATCCAAAAATTTATGAAAGCATGACTACATTATATTTTAGTGTTCGCCTTAAGAAAAATCCATTCGTTGCGTCATTTGGATCGTTTTTCGCGCTTGTGCGCATTCCGTCGTAATTAAGCGAACATCGCGTTCGTACGGCCAAACGAACCAACATCAGACATATTTTTGAACATGTTTCATGTCCACAATGTTTAGGCAACATTTTAGGGCCTTAAAGTTGGCTTTATGGGCCTTAGAAGTGCCGGAAATGGACTGAATACACAACAGGGACCAAAACTGTAATTTCTGATCTGTCATGGCCAGGCGGCCCGCCTCAGTTTCTGTTAATTCCCACGCGGGCCGCGTCCGCCTGTCTGATCAGATTAGAACGAACAGTCAGCACGATCCAGCTGTTTTAACCACAACCACATGCTTGCAACTTGCCTAATCTGTTGATAAACATCATTTTTAGCCACCATGAGTTTCCGACACTTGTACGGCTTGGATTAAGGCACGATATTCAACAAACGATCTTAACGGTTACCCGAATACTATAAATACCCCACCCCCCATTGCTTCTAAACCCACAAGAATTCTGATTTGAGAGCTCTAAGTTGAAACCATTGTTTCATACCTGAGTTCTTAGATCGGGATTAGCATTCGGGGACCCTGGGTTAGTATTCTTTCGTTCTTTTCCTTATTTTATTGCTTTTCGAGTCAGAAAGTCAAACTATGTTTGACTTTCAGCGTTGACCAGTAATGGTCAATGCGAAGTTCGTTTGAACTTCGCAACGTGAGTGTAATCACGTTGGTCATAGTCCCTTGGGACTATGCCCACTGATTACCACGTTGTCTAGGGTCGTAGGGTAGGCGATCTAATAAATCGCCTATACCTTCGAACCCGACCCATTTGGTCGATCATTAGGATCCGACCAAACACATTAGGTGACCATAGTAGGTAGGGAATAACCTTCCGAGGTTATACCCTATGGTCACATCGTTTAAGTAGTTGTATGATAGGTAGTTTATATGCCTTAGGTAAATTACCAGAATACCCTTTTCATGTATAATTGGTAATTAAGCATATGTAACCTAAACTTTTGTCACATAACTGATTATGTAACATGTTTAGGCATATAACACTTGTCGTAGAACTAGTTAGGCGGTCCGAACGCGTTTCACGCGAACGACGCGTTAAAGTAGCATAAGCTACCTAAACGGGTCGTAATGGGTCGTAAACACTTAGGTTAAGTTTCATTTAGTATGTAGGCTTTGTTAAACCAAATGACACGAGTCTCTACACTCGTTTGGTTTACAAACCCTAATGCTACCCGATCTTCCGATTTAGGTCCGGTTTATTAATGTAGTTACCTATAGTAGGTGCCGTTTGATTCCGTGATCTCTAGCTTTGCTTGGTGGTTATCCTAGGGCTTCTGAGCAATCTCAAGTGAGTACATAGACCCCTCTATTACTGTTTTCCAAACTGTTTTGGGGTGGAACACATGTGCCTACTTGTTACTTTCATGTTTTCCTGTTTTTGCATCATATACCTGCTATGTTCGTTAGTACATTATAGTACATGATCTCATTGTGTTTTATGCTATGTATGTCCATTTAGTTCATACTTAGTACATCGTTTTACATTTACATTTATGCTATGTATGTCCATTGCGTGCATACTTAGTACATTGTTTTCATCACATGCTTACATTTTGGTATGACATTTGGTTTGTTTACATGGGACAATACATTCATTAACACCGATCATGCCGTTCGTTAGTAGGTAGTGGTACCATAGGAATTGACAACTCCCGTTCCGGACATCCCAGGGAAAGGGGATGAAAGGAATGACCGAATTCGATGATATAAGACAGATAGACCTTTAATTTGTTTAAAGGGTTTATCACCACAGTCGCAAGGCTTGGATGTATGCATATTCACAATACCGCATAAATGTTCATATTAAATATTTGCATGCATTTACACAAAACATAGCTTTGATTTAAACCAAGTTTTACTTCAATACTTTGTTTTTGTGCATATGGTTTAGTTGAGACATTTCACTTGCCATACATGACATTTTGACATAGACATTTGACATGGATATTTGACATAGACATTTGACATGGATATTTGACATAGACATTTGACATGGATATTTGACATAGACATTTGACATGGATATTTGACATAGACATTTGACATGGATATTTAACATAGACATTTGACATGGATATTTGACATAGACATTTTGACATGATTTACATCTTGACATGAACATTTTACATTGTTTGGTTTGGTTTGATTTAGTGATTAAGTAACGATGCGTGTGTAATATGATACAAGCATGGTGGATACGCCGCTGGTACTTCCTATATATAAGTGTTTGTATGGTATTACATGTCGTAACGTTATTTGAATCATTTCATTTTGAGACATAGAACATTTCATACAAATAACATACTTTTCACAAGACATTGATTTATAAACAACTTATCTTATGCAAACATATTTTACTTGGTTATTCATTTAACCTTACATTTATTTATACTTATCATCTGATCTTATCGTTTTTCAAATGATTTAAAAGACAAAGCAAATAACAAGGTTCATGACTAAACATTTTCTCAAACATAAGTCATGAATCTTATTTTCACAAAACCTATGTATCTCACAGGCATTTTTATGCTGACGTACCTATTTTCACATGTGTTTTTCAGGAACTGTTGCATAAGATGATCGAGATACACATAGGCAGACTTGGGCTTTAGTGACAATAAAAGATGCAAGACTAGTTAATTATGTTGTATTTCTTTGTTTGTTAAGACATTGTAACACTTTTAATCAATAAAACGAAACTTAAATTTCCATGGTTGTGAAACATTAATTCTGTTACAACACTCCCCGATGTTTCCGCCACGTTTTGTATGTTCTACGTGGTCGGGGTGTGACAAACCATGAGCAGCTAATCACCTTGGTTTCACCCCGGTGTAGGTAGTTGTTTAATTTAGGGTTTTGAATTGTTTCTTGCTTAAACTTTGTGACAAATTATGTTGATTTTTGAAACCATTGACAATAGCTTACATTTGTTTCGTATTCGTAAATTGTCGACGATTATAAAGTTATGACTTTGCGAAATGGTTATGTGTAGTTATGCGTTGTCATGGTTAGGTTTTACTTGTGTTGATTACAAAGTGCATTCTTGTCCGTTTTTCGAAACATTGATAGTTATTGGTACCTAAGTCACGGTACACTAAATCCGCTAATCATATACAATTGAGTTGGATCTAAAACTTGTAGAAACCCTAGGTTAGCAATTACCGAAGCCGGGTGTGGACCTTTTTTATCATTATTGTTTAGTAATCAAATTTTCTTGCAATCGTTAATCATTAGTCTTTAATCAATTAAACCAATTCACATCTTTTTCAACTAAATAAAAATACAAAAACATTATAGCAAGCTTCATAATTTGTGACTTTCATTTTAATTCAATCGAATCCATTCGCAAACCACATACTCTTCGTTGTTCGACCCCTTACTACCACTAACACATAGTTAAGGGTAATTTGGGCTTATAAGTATTATTTTTGACCGGAGCGCGACACTCCGATCAAATTTTGGCGCCGTTGCCGGGGAGTACGTGCGCTTTGTGTTTGGATATTGTTTGAATTTGTGTGATTAACTGTTTAATTTGCATAATTTATTTTCTTGTACTTTGTATTTTTCTTTGTTACGCGGGGTGTGTTACTTGTGCAGGTTACAGGTAGTGCATGCATACGTGGAACTCCAGGAGGACTTCACCGTTAGTCTTCGAACCGGAAATCGAAAGAGTTGCAAGAAGGAATTTAGCAAGCCGGTTGGAGGCAACACTTGCTTCTAACCAAGTCACCCAAACATCATAACTCACACCATCCATTGAAACCTATTCAATGGCAAATCAAAACTCAAACCAAAACCTTAATCAAAATCAAAATCCGAACCAATTCCAATACCGAAGCAATTTCAATCCCGCCCAAAACGTACAACCTATACCTCAAGAGCAACCGGGTGGCAATAACAACTCTGGACCACCCACACCACCTTTCCAAAACCAAAATCCTAACAACACCCAAAGAACACCCCAACAACAAAACCTTCACCGACAAAATTCCTTACCCATCCATCTTGATGATCGGAATGTTAATTCCGATCGTCGAGGCAATCAAGATCGTGGCAATCCCGCGAATGAAGACCCGTTCTTTAATATAGATGATTTGAGAAACGCCATCCCCGATGATGAGCCGTTTAGTGTTCCCGGTTACCAATCGTCAGAACATGTGAGTGTTCATACGGAAAATTCGGATGATGGGGGATATTATGATGATCGGGCTAATGATGACGAAGATTGGGGGTATGTTAATCGAGGTAACATCTACAATACAAGAGGGTTTGAAGATGATGAGTTTGGCTACCAAAACGCCAACTTTGTGGGGAACGATGACTACGTGTACTTGAATAGGAGAAATGACGGTTACGAAAACAACCGCCAACCACGGAACAACAACCAAAGGAACCGGAATGAAGGGTTATACAGCAATAATAACAACAACAATGCTAACCCTAACCGGATTCCTCGTTTCGTGGGAAGGGGTAATCAAAGGGGTAACCATGGTGGAAACCGAAGAGGTGATAGGGGAGGTGATAGAAGGAATAATCGAAGGCCGGTGGATCAAGAAGTTAACGGTCCGCATCGTCGTCAACAACCTCCACGGGGAGTAAATGACCGTTATAGACCGGTGGTTACTGATAATGACTCTCCAATAGTTTGTGAAAGGAGAATGTTCGATTGCAAGCCTCACTACATCAATATACTTCCCCACTTCAATGGGAGGTCTAATGATGAACCGTACACTCATTTGGCGGAGTTTTCGTCTATATGTAGCACTATCGGGGGGCACAACTTTGCATTGGAGGAGGTTAAACTTCGATTATTCCAGTTTTCGCTAAAAGACCAAGGGAAGCAATGGTTTCTTACACTTCCGGCGAATAGTATCCGGACATGGGGTGAGATGCAACAAGTTTTTCTTGATAAATACTATTCGATGGCGAAGACCGATGACGCTAGAGACGAAATTAGATCTTTTCGCCAATTATCAAGCGAACCATTGTATGAAAAGTGGGAATTGGTTAAGTGTTTTGTACGGGGTTTGGATGATGAGACGTGGAATCGCCTCGAGTCAACGAGCAACGGAACCTTATTGAGAAATCATGAAGATGATGATTGGGAATTTCTTGAGAGGATGAGTAAGTGGTCAAAGGCAAAGGAGTCAGCCGATAGAGCTAAAAACATCTAGTTTCCCGGTCACTTCCCGATCTTGATTCTAACTCTAAGGATCGGATTTCTACCCTAGAATGGGAGTTGGCTCGTATGAAGAAGAAGGAGGTGAATGCGGTTCAATTCGCAGTGTGTGAAGATTATGGGGAGATTGGTCATAAGACCGATCAATGTCAAATGGGATCGGGAGAGTACACCGATAAGGTAAATCAAGTGTATGGGGATCGGAAGCAATATGATATGAACTCCAATACCTACCATCCGGGTTTGAGAAATCACCCTAATTTCCGATATGGGATGAGGAGAAAAACAAACCTCTATCGGCTTACCAGGATAGGAAGTTGGAAGCCAAATTGTGGAAGTGGAAGATGGTCAATGGTGTGACCACTTCAGTACCGGAAAGGGTGGTATGTGAAAGGGTTGTGAATGTGGAAGAGTTTAGACAAATTAGGATCTTTCAAATGTTTGAGCGTCAAGGATGGGAGAGAGTTCTTGATTGGTGTAAAGATAACACCTCTTGGGTGTATTTGGCGGAGGTGTGCGAATGGTTGGCGACATTGAGGTTCATGAACAAGGATGGTCCTCCCGCCCCAGTGGAGATTGGTTGGTAAGACAAGCCGAGGGGCGATGACAATGTCCTTCGAAACGATTAATTGCATTGCACGCTTTGACTCTTTGGGGGTGCAAGCATATGACTATCCAACCACTGAACAATTCTTGGATAATCATATGAACGGTGATGATCCGAAACAAATGACTGCGGTTATCTTACCATATAATGACGGGGGAGCGGCCCAAAGAACTCAAATGACGATTGAGGAAAGGATTCTTCAAGGAATTTCCCTAGAGAATATTTTGGTGAGATTTGGTGATAGAGGAGGAGTGAGAGCAAGTGATTGTAGGGTTGTTCATTCCTTGTTGTACGGGACACCTACTTTGTAATGGAGGCATATCATCATGATGAACACATGGTTCACCCGGGAGTCATCTCAAAGACGTTTTATTCCATATGTACGCCTCATTAGTGCCATGATCCTCCAACAAAATTGTCTGCCCCCAGAATCGCTTTGGGTATCCAAGCCTTTGGAAGAATTCAACAAAGCAGCAATGAAGAAAAATTGGAAGATAGATGTGAAGCTTTCGGGAAGCAAATATGTGGTGACCGACAAATTGGGTCACAGGTATGAGTTTGTTGATCCAGATGCACAGCAAGGAGCTGGGGGAGATGAGGAAATGGTTGACGTAGAAGACGAAACTGAGCCTCTTGGTCCACGGGGACCAAAGCAGAGGTATATGAGGCCACATAGGGAATTGAATGCCTAGGTGGCAGGTTTTGTGAACATCAGGCGGGTGCCCTCATACAAGGAATTCAATCGGGGCCAACAAGAAACATTTGACAATGTCTCTGCGTGTATAGGCGAGGGCAGAGAGTATAATAAGAG
>JARYGA010038024.1:0-24361 GCA_030545235.1 Helianthus tuberosus
ACTCGCGCCCAAGATCCATCATGTTACCTGAAATACATGTAATTTTGGAAAACATCAACAAAAGTTGAGCGAGTTCATGCGTCTTGTTTGTGTACTGTAATTCTTGTAATTCTTTGAGAGACTCCTTTGTAAACAGGTATGAAAAGCGTGTATGAACATGAATGTTTTACAAGGACTTTAAGGCATGTGAGGACATAGGGAGCACTCGTAATGGCTCATACCCTTGTCGATTTTCCTCGACTGTGTCGATTAACCTCGACTGTGTCGATTTACCTTGACTGTGTCGATTAACCTTGACTGTGTCCATTTACCTCGACTGTGTCGATTAACCTCGACTGTGTCGATTAACCTCGACTGTGTCGATTAACCTCGACTGTGTCGATTAACCTCGATTGGGACTCCGAAACACTACTAGGTACTAGTTGTGACCATGAGTGGGGTTCGGCCGTACCCGTTAGATCTAACCCTCGTCCCTAATTAAGTATTAATGGCATTTCTGTATTTAGTCTATGCTCACGTGATCTAGTATTGCATTTCGTAGGCATTCCATACCGTTTAAGTATTCGTACATGTATTCCACCCCCGAGAGTTATAAAACTAAAACAGTTAAAGAAAAGGGGGAGCATGAACTCACTGTTTTGCGTCTTCAGTACTCGTAACTCAAATCTCGTCAGCAAATACGACTACCTACAATGTGCTAGGGTCTATTAGACGAGCGGGCCGTGCCTTGCCTTAGTATTCATGTTTTGAGTTACGTTTCCTTTATGTATTATCCAAAGTTATAATACTTCTTAAGTATTTATTTTCGTATTTCCTTCCCAAGGATGGGAGTATGTCATACATGCGCATTTGTATTCTTGTATTTGTAGTTTCTGAAATAATAAATTTTCAAGTTTCACTTAGAAAATATATATATATTTATAGAATTGTTTTGTCCAAAAATAATGTATTGCCAAGAAAATATATATTTTTATCTCCCAAAAATAATATATTTTCCTCTTGTTGAAAATATGACATAACTTGGTAAGATGTACAAAAATCATATTTTCACTTCTTGTATCCAAAATAATACTTTCCAAAAATATATTTGTAAGAGTATTTTCCGGAATATTTTATAAGTTACGTTCATGTTTGGTTTGCCAATATTTAAGTGTGTAACTTATATACTTTATTCCTTGTGATTTTTGGTATTATTTTGGTGTTGTAAATTCTTGGCCTTTGTTAAGTTATATTATTTTACCCTAAAATAATATAACTACTTCACATAATCACACACAATGTCTTTAATGTAAATATATATTCTAAATACATATTTACCCATTTTTATTTGTAAAAACCCACCTCCAATACTTGTATTTTTTTTTTGTTACAAAAATTTGTGGCAAAGTTTATATGGAAAATCATAGTTAAAAATACACTTCTAATCACTTGTTTAGAAAATATTTTCTAAGTGTTGGTATTTTTAGAAAATTTTGCCATAGTTTCCTTTGTAAATGGAGGTGTCCATGCTATTTAGCATATCATTTTCTTTTCAAAAATCATCCAATCAATCAACAACAATTCACTAACCATTTTATACTTACCAAATGTAAAAACAATACACTTCACATAGTAACATGAACTTGATCTTTCATAAAAACCCGTAGTAACTTGGTAAAGTGTTTAGTGGGTTTAGTTACCCTCCAAAGTGTGTTTATTTCTTAATAAACTTCCTTCTTGAAAATTTTAGATGTTTACAACTTGTAAACATATTCTATAAAAATTATTCTTTTGAACTCTTCTTTTAAATAAAGTGCTCTTACACTTATTTTACCACAAAAAACAATGTACATTTATGTAAGAATCAAGTTCTACAAAAAAAATCATATTTTGAACTTGGTTTTCTTGGAAAATTATTCATAAATCTTAGATTCAAAAATTACTAGCTCACTTTATTTATTATTTTTTTCAAGAAATCATTTTATTTTCAAGTTCATGTTCATAAGTGAGGATGATCTTCTTGGGTTAACACATAATCATCCTCTAACTTGCTAAATCATGTGTTTAATCACAATCTAGCAAGCTCCTTATGATGATCAACATCATAATCTCAAGTAAATAACAATCAAGTGTCATGCATGTATTTAAACAACATTATTTCATCCGTAAATCATCATTTTTAAGCTTCATGTTCATGATTCTTATTTAAGTCTTTTAGTGTTCTTGTGATTCATAACAATGTACATCTTTTTAACCAACAAAATAAGAAATAAAAACTAGTAACAAGAAGCTTACAACTAGCTCAAAGACTAGGGAAGATCACTAGAGAAAAAGATGATGAAAATGGATGATAAAAGCAATGGATGAAGGTTCTTCAAGTTCTTCATGCACCAAGCTCCATGAAACACCTTCTAGTACTTGGAATGAGCTAAAAAATGGATGGATGGTGGTTGCAAGGTGGTGGTGGCGGCGGCACCATGTAGAGCCGAGAGGGAGAGAGAGAGTAAGTGAGAGATAGAGTGGTGAATGTTGTGAAGTTGTGAGATATGATCCTTATAATATCCAAGGAAATCTAAATAAATCTATGAATATCCAAGCAATATCTAATATAATCAAAGTAATATAAAGATGGGATTTAGTAGAGATTTTGCAATCTTGGAGTGGGGCCCCTACATGGGCCGTAGATATGGAGAAGGGGGGGGGGGGGGTTAAATGTAAATTGATGGTAAGTGTAGGTTATTAGTGGAAGTTAAGTGTAATGTCTAGTGTTTTAAGTGTTTCTTGCATTATGTAGTATGTTTAAGTGTTCGGGAACCATAACTAGCTCAGAAAAATAAAAAAAATGCTTCTAGCAATATTTTGGTGTTCCGGGTAATGTCCGGTTGTTCGGTTAGATACAGATTTGTTAAAGTGTCAAACTATTCCGTATAGTGTCCTATGTAATTTTTGTGACACTTTTAATTCCCGACACTTAGGAAAGCATACAGGACCATTTTGCCATATTTTTACATGTAATAATCGTGTTAAATGCTGAATTTTTGCTGATTTGTGCAGAATTCTGCACTTTATGTGGGTTTTAGGCACTTTCCGGCACTTTGTCTATCACTTAGGCATGCAGTTTTGTGGTCCTCACTTCCCTACACTCTATACTAGTGTGATACGTCATCTCTGGCTCATACTGGGCCTCAAAATACTGTCTGTCTATGTACTGAACTTCGTCAGCATTTTTAGTTTATCTGGTAATGGTGCCAATTCTGTTCTGTGTATCATTTGAACTATCTCGTGTTGCATGTAGCAACGAATAAAGTCTTGTAATGTGAAATGCCATTGTATGTATATAACAGTAATCAGAAATTCATTTGTCTTGTAAACTAGATCATGCACAGTTATTAAAGCATAAATTACTGTTCATTTAGTGTACGGAATGTACGGAAAAGTGACAGTTGTCACAGTCTCCCCCCGTTAAAAGAATTTCGTCCCGAAATTCAAGCGATGCCATCGGTCGCAGGGGAGTTGTGAATCACATGTGGTCATTTATGTTCAAGATTTGTCTTCATGTTCCCATGTACTCTGGGTCATGTTATGAATTCTATCGTACTCAAGTAAATCAATTATGTCTTTCTGTATCTTGTGGACTCTTGGTCCGTAACCTTAACAGGTTTCTTATAGTATTGTGGACTCTTGGTCCGAAACCTTAACAGGTTCTATAGTATTGTTGCTTTGTCATTGACGTGAATCTTATTTGTGGGAACTACGACTGTTCCTTGAGTCAGACTCCTTTAAAAACTAGACACATATAATGTGTCGCGATCACTACGGATCTTTTTCTGGAAGTTTCATCTTGTGAGCAGTGGTTCCGATCCCTACACCGGGGATTCAACCTTTTCGTTTTCCAAATCACACCATGCCTTCTCTAGGCGAGGCTCTCATTAAAGCCATACTTCTCGTTTCAAATTCCTACGATTTTCGCCGCTCATCGGCGCAATCTTTCTGTATTCTGCTGGCTGCCTTGATATGTTCACATATCTAAACGGTTTGCCTCTAGTTTTCCTGAACCCACTCGGGCCAGTAGATTGTTTATTCCCAGTTTCTGATCACACGACGGGGATCGACTTATTATGTTTCATCTAAAGCTTCACTCGAAGCGGTTTAAACGGTGGTGTGATAAATACTGTTGTAGGAAGACTCCACTAAGGGAAAGTGAGTGTTCCAACTTTTCATCAAAGTTTATCACACAAGCACGTATCATGTCCATACAGTCTGCATCGTTCAGTAGCTTAGTCCATCTACGTTAATAGTTAAGTTCTTACGATCAACGGTGTGCTGCAATTTTTGGTGATCAGTAAAGATCATGCAGCGTTTTCTTTCAGGTAATGACGTCAAATTTGCGGCGCACAATTACTGTATCTAGCTCAAGGTTCTTCTTATGACTCCTTAATCAATGTGCCGCGTATGCAATGTTGTGGTCTTGTTGCATCGACGTACAATCGAGACTTTGTCGAGAAGCGTCACATAATTGCAACTCTAGCTCCTTAGCTCTTGGTTGCAGGGTTGGTATGAGTTTCGTTCTTATCCACCATGTATCTTAAAGTTCTCACTTCGCGAATTCGAAATCCGCTTTTCGTCATCATAGCACATAACTGTTCTTTTCTCTAAGAGTTGCAAGGTAAATTGCAGTTGTTGCTCACGACCTTCCTTGGTCGTTGGCCATATAAGACTGTAGTCAATAGGTATAATCATGATTTATCCAGGTATGGCTTACATGTTTGATTCATGAGGTCCATGAATATTGTCGATGCATGTGTTAAGCCAAATGGTACGACAAGGAACTCATAATGCTCGAAGCGAGTCCTAAAGGTCATTTTAGGGATATTTCCTTCTTGTATTCACAGTGGAGGACATCTTGTCCTTAAGTTGATCTTTGAGTGGTAACTATAACCTGACGATTTGTCTGATCATGTTATCAGTCCTTGGCAAAGGATTCTGATTCTCAATTCTCTGGAATTTATGCAAAATGGAAGCTGTCAACTTTCTCTTTGTGTCCTTAACTAAGGGTGTCATGTCCTTAATTTCCTCTGTCTAGCAGTTCTTGCAGTTATATTGGAGGCTCATACTTCGCGGATGAAGCTAGTCGGTAAGGCGTCATTTGGCACTGGTGCCGCTCCTGGCACGAGATTCATCTTACCTACTCTTGTCGTTGCGGAGGGGCGTTCCTGGCAAGTCTTCAGAAAAGGCTTCTGGAACTTCTCCCATAACGAGGATGTTCTCAGGCTCTATACTTTGGATATCCAATCCATGCTGACTATCATATTATGACTTCTCAAGTCAATGGTAAGAGAAGGTTCCGGCCTTCTGAGTCCCTAAATACAATCCTTAATTGCTTCGTCTGCTTAAACTAGCCTTCTTCATGCCCATTTCTAAAGAATATGGGACGTCTATTTTACTCGAAAGTAGGCCAAGCAGTTTCTTAAGTTCTAAGGTTAAAGTTGACGCCAGTATTAATCAAAAATAGATGCATAAGGTTGGTTAATAGGGAACGTACCCGTAACCACATCTGGATCCTGGCGTGCTTCACGACTTTCGATCGTGAAAACCCTTCCTTGCTTGTTTCTTCCTAGGGCAATCTTTCCTAAAGTGCCATGCTTAACCACATTTGTAGCAACCTGGTTCTCTACCTTTATTTCTTTTGTCTGGATCCTTCGCCCAACAGGCATCCTTGCTGTGTCCTTCTTTCCCACATTTTCCGCACTTAGGCCTCAGACATCGACCTTCATGGTGAAAATTGCATTCCCCGCACCTCGGCTTAGTCCCTGAGTAAACTTTACCACCAGCCTCATTAGTGGCTCCATCAGTTTTCCTGCCATGCGGCGGATTCACTTTCTTTCTTTTTTTTGCTTTAGAGCTTCCATAGCTGACTTGGGTGCCCATCTTTAGGTTTGAAGACTTCCTTTTCTTGTTGCCTGATGACTCCACATGAGTCTCTTTCTTGTTATCCTCAGATTCTGAAAATTTTCCCATGCGTAGCGCTACTTCAGTAAGAGTGACACTCAAATCGATAGCCTCTGCGATGGTTGAGGGCTTTGAGGTAGTAACCATGCTCCTAATTTGAGGTGCAAGTCCCCAAATGAATCGCTCAATCCTTTTGAATTCTGGCTTGACTAAGTAGGGGATGACCCTAGACAAGTCGTGAAATCGCTGGACGTACTCAGAAATCTTCGGCCCGTCCATTTTCAAATTCCAGAACTCCACCTCAAGCTTCTGAATTTCAGCCCTAGAACAATATTTTTTCTCCATCATTTCCTTGAGCTCGTCCCAGCTCAGTGCATAAGCAGCCTCTGCACCAAGGGTCTGAACCTGAAGGTTCCACCAGGAGAGTGCGCCATCCAAAAACAACCCTGAGATATAGGTAACACTCTGTTGGGGCGAACAGTTACTCATTCTTAGAATGGAGTCAGTCTTTTCTGCCCAACAACAAATGCAACGGCACCTCCTGTGCCATCAAAATTCAATGGCTTGCAGTCCAGGAATTGTTTATAAGTGCAGCCAGTTGGAGGGTTATTTCCGGTAGTGCCACTGATGTGTTCGGAGCGGAGGGCTTCATGTCGTGCAATTGCCTGTGAGATTCGTTCTTGAAGCTCAGCTTCTGTTCTTGGTAACGTACTGGTGTTTGTGTCGCGTCTGGGCGGCATTCCTTTTCTGTCAAAAGGTATGAGGTGGATTAGACAACATTCCACAATTGTCTACATAGTACCATAAGTAAACAGGTAATCACCCAATATCACATGTATATATATAATCATCATTGTATGAGCGTGGAAACAACTAATGAGCCTTCATATTGGCTTGGCAACTTGGCCTATTGTTTGTAATAATGTATTCGAGACTACATCGCCCTGGTCATACAAGTTTCATAGAGTGGTAGTGCGTACGTCACTGAATCTTTCTGAATGTTATTCCTCTTCTCTTGCTTAAATATCGTTTCTCAGACGTCTCGTACACGGGTAGACACGGAGTAGGCAAGACAGGTTTCCTACTTTAATAAGTGCTAAAGCACTGGTCTATGTATTGTTCTACCAGATGAAGGTGTGAACACCTATAGATTATTTTTGGAGGGATGGTGATCATTAACTTGACCCGTAGAGTCCACCAGGATTTCCATGCACTACAAGTCGTTATTACGTGGGCCCCCGTAATAATAATTTGTCTTGCACAGTTACCCCAATTTTCTCTTGTCCAAGCAGATGATCAACCAAAGAGGGGATACTACTGTCCTTATACCTCTGTCATGGAAAGGACCATTATGGTGGTCTACGCGCTAACACTCGTTATCGTTACGCGCGAATAGGCATGATGATTAAATAAAATAGGAATAAGGAGAATTCCTAGTAGTTGGAGGGGCACCTTCAAGATGAATACTTCATCTTCCTTTTTCTGGTCAAGTATGTCGTCAATCTTGCTTCACAAAAGTCACAGGGATCTCGTCCTGCTGATTAGAAGTTGTTCAAGGTTGCCGCCTCTGCCTCGTCATCATCACCGTAGTCAGGCACCTTCACGATCGAGAGGGAAGAGCAGCCATCTCCTACGGAAGCAAGCTCATAATCTTGTTTGGTAATCACTCTAGCCATTAGCTTTGCAATGAACGCGAGGTCAATAGCTTCATCGTGCGAGTCAAGTACAGTAATAGGAGTCGGAGTCGAATGTATCTTGTTCACGTCAATAATCATTCCGTACACTTATTTGTATGTATTCACGTTAATATTTATTCCGTACACTTATTCGTATGTATTCACGTCAATATTTATTCCGTACACTTATTCGTATGTATGTATCGATAAACAAATATGTTACTTAGCATAAACAGGCATTTCGATGCATCATATCACATATAACTCTCATTTTTGAGGGGTCATTTTTCTAGTTGCCGATTCACGACAAAAACACTACTTGGTACTGGTTATCACCAAGGGTGTATTTTATCTTTGGCAAGTCTAACTCGTGTAGACTATGCCTTAATTGGCACCTTATCTTGAGGGTATTCCCTACTAATGTCCTTGCCTTGTCTCTTTTTGAAAAGTGTTTGACTCGTGGATATTGACGCTTACGTGAATGCAATACCTTTTTGTAAAATGTTTTCGTGAGAGAACTCTAGTGATTGTAGTCTAGACTCGAGAAGGAATCCTAGTTCACTACAATCGAAGCTCTGATACCAAACTGTCACACCCTGACTTTTGCGGAAGCATATGATGTGTGACTGGTTTAATATCATTGCATTCAATCGTAATAAACAACTACATGATCAAAACGATGTTCGTCCATTCATAAAATTTGAGTATTACAACACTGGTTATTCAAGTTTTTAAAACACAACCTTCGACTAGGTTACAAACCAACAAAAGTGGATGACATCTAAACTTGACGTCTACTTCTAGTTACGACACCCACGCCCAAGATCCATCCTGTTACCTGAAATACATGTAATTTTGGAAAACATCAACAAAAGTTGAGCGAGTTCATGCGTCTTGTTTGTGTACTGTAATTCTTGTAATTCTTTGAGAGACTCCTTTGTAAACAGGTATGAAAAGCGTGTATGAACATGAATGTTTTACAAGGACTTTAAGGCATGTGAGGACATAGGGAGCACTCGTAATGGCTCATACCCTTGTCGATTTTCCTCGACTGTGTCGATTAACCTCGACTGTGTCAATTTACCTCGACTGTGTTGATTAACCTCGGCAGTGTCAATTTACCTCGACTGTGTCGATTAACCTCGACTGTGTAGATTAAGCTCGACTGGGACTCCGAAGCACTACTAGGTACTAGTTGTGACCATGAGTGGGGTTCGGCCGTACCCGTTAGATCTAACCCTCGTTCCTAATTAAGTATTAATGGCATTTCTGTATTTAGTCTATGCTCACATGATCTAGTCTTAACTCATGTCAAATGGTTCCTCCAACTCGAGTAGCAAACAAAGAGCATCACGAAACGTGAGTCATGAATGTTTAGGGAAATACCACCCTATCAGTCACATAACACAGGCAAGTAATACATGAATTCATACTGTTGTGCTAAACGTGCAATCTCATGCAATATCATATGTAAGTGTTCACTAGTTATGCAGTACAATGAGTATACGAGAGACGAACCTTGCAGTCTGGAGCTGAGTGTCATGGTCGTATTCAGAACTTGTTCGGTTATAGTCTGGTTTTATAAAAACGTTTTTAAAACCAAGTTCACTATAACCAGTGGCTCTGATACCAAACTGTCACACCCCCAAATTACCACCTAGGGATTGTCCCTGCTAGGCGTGTGTCGTACCAACAATGAGCCACTAATTACATTGAACCCATACAAATTTCTAATTAAAATTCTCAATTATTATTGAAAAATACCATCAACAAGTTTAAATGAAATCCAACATGTTCAGCGGAAGCGAATAATAAACCAAAGTTAAACTGTTTCAAAACCAATGTATGATATCAATAATTCAATCATATGAATCCCTCCAGTCGACCCATGACCACTCCAGCTACTCCAGACAGCAAGTTCCAAATCCAAGAAATCTAACGACCTGCGAGCATGCAACAAGTGTATCAGACAACGCTGGTGAGTTCATAGTTTTACGAAAACGTTGATTACCAAGTGTCTAGTTTAATCCATTGTAATTATTGTTGATAATATCCCGAATACAAGACGGCTTCTGATTTTCATTGCCCTTTCTCCAATGCTCCTATCAAAGCATTGGTCATGACTAGGTCATTAGTTCAACACCCATCCTCCCAGGTACGGGGTGAGGTTGCCAAACCTAAGTAGCGCTACTAACTAATACCTTGTTACCTCTCAGGTAACCAAACAACACGGATGGACTTTAAAGGTGATAGGATGAGTATATTATCCAACATTCCAGATTTACCCAAAAGACATATTCCTCTCAGGAATACCCATGATTTACCCAAAACCGATCCCTCTCAGGGATACCCAAAAACTGTCCCAACCACCGGGACGCATGCTCAAGAGAGAGATGAACTCACCTTTGGTTTGCTCGGTAAGACTAGATATTCGTTTACGTTCATAGTTGGTCAACCAAGTCCTAATATGGTTACCATTAAGAATCAGTTTTACGTGTAATTAACTACATATTCTACACATGCAATAAACAAGGATCGCACACACATTTACACCCAACGTCTCACGTGTTATAACAGTAATTCACGTATTTCTTAGCTCTCATCATGTATACATAGTGACATACAAGAATCACACATGTTCTATGAATCATAACAGTTTACCATGCAACATGTCCGTCGGTTATCATCATGAAATCTCATAATAGTTAATATTTCATTTCGTTATTCACACCGTGTGCAATTTAAACAAGTTAGTGGCCCACCCGAGAGTGCTCAACCCAAGAATCTAGCTTACAATTCATATCAGTTCATGGTCCATTAACCCGCACCCAACCAACCGAGCCCAAACTCTCGCCAAGGTGTGGCCCATTTCAGTTGGTTCGGCCTGCTGATACACCTAGGCCCAAAATCAGTTCGCACAATAAATTGTTATTTCTCGGTCCATATTCAGTATATGACCCAATAGTTAACACATAAACCCCAAGAGATGCTTATCCAACCACCCTATTATCTAATTGGTTTAACAACCTTCATTGCCGCTACTACTGTTTCCTTATCATTACCCATGCTAACTAGTTAACACATGTCCATTATCATCTCAATTAATTAATTAACATAGTACTAGTAACTATCCCTGACAACATTGATAGGATCACATGGTATCCCAACATTACTAAAATATCTATATACTTTGATTTGATCAAACACATGGGCCGCCATATTCTTATTCAAGTTATCAAGTTTTATTCAACCACACACCTTTTATTCTATTGGGCCTTTACAACCGATTAGCATCAACATTGATTAGGATACCCACTACTGTTACATCAAAATTGATTATAAATCATACATTGACTACATGCTCACACACACATCGATAACAGCCAACATCATGCAATTCAATTTCATATCTCAATTATTAACGCATTATTCTTAGTACATAATCATCAAATCAATCATATGCAACACAAGATAATATTAAGACTATCAATATACTGATTCATCAAACAACCACATAACAAATAAACCATGATGGTAAACTAACCTTAAAGTTGAGTGTGCTAGAGTGCCAAGACAACCAAGTAGGGTAGCTACGGACGAACATCTTCTGCCGTATATTAATGAGAGAAGGAATCATGCTTAGGGTTTGTTTTTATGTTAATATTACGTATAAGATAGGAGCCACACCCAATTTATTTGGGTATTCGCTGAGTGTGGGCCAACTTCCATTTGAGTTTGGGCCGTGGGCCAGTCCACAGCAGGGGGACGGTGTGTGGTTTATAAGGAATATGCGGCCCGAAAGACTTGCACGGCCGAGTTCAGATTATACGCACATACATATGCTTTACTAGTAAAACTCAGGTATACTCAACAGACGTTACTCAGATAATTTAGTCATTCAGCATATACACGTAATTGTAATGTAAGACACTCACCGAAAGAAAATAGCACAAGAATCTCAAAAGTGTGAGTTGTCACATCATCCCCAACTTGAAGAGGAATTTCGTCCCGAAATTCACCAGTTGCACCCGAATTAGATTGGTTATCAGGAAAAAGTTGAGGGTATTTGAACTTCATCTGATCCTCACGCTCCCAGTGAACTCCGGTACACGTCTTGAGTTCCAACGAACTCTCACAATCGGGATACGACTATGTTTACGCATCTTGACTTCCTGTTCCATGTGTTCGATAAATTCCTCCAGTAAAGGTATCGCACGTGTTTCATCAGACAACCACTGTCTTAGATCCGAAACATAAATGACATCGCATACGTTACCCGATTCACCGGGTAATTCGAGTTTGTAGGTTACGCTACCAATTCTTCCCAAACTGTTGAATGGTCCATCATGACGTCAGTTAAGCTCGCCATGCTTCCCAAGCATTCCACACCCTCCCAGGGTGAGACTTTCAATACGTTACGATCGCCTACAACGATCTTCCAGCGTTTCCCAAGTTTATCAGCATTCCTGACGGTCACGCGTTGTCGCCAATCGACTCCCGATCCAAACAACCTTCCCAAGAGTTTCGAGTACCAGTCCTGGACCAGTAATTAAGTTGTCAACCATCTCAATGTAACAACAAGGTTGGCATTATTGTCTATGTAATGCCTCAACAGAGCTGTCTGGTTACCAAGATGATAACTGCCACAGTAGTACTCAACCATAGGTAAGAGTCCTTCCAACTTGCACCAAAGTCAGTCACACACATGCTTTCAGCATGTCTTCCAGTGCCAGGAGAGTTCGTTTTCTCTAATCGTTTGCCCAACGGGTATAGCAATGCTCTGGTCCTAACATGAGCCAAGGGTGTTGTGTATTGCCTGACATAAATCATGCATAGATCAAATTCAGAGGTAACAGGAGTTGGCACCTCATGCCTAAAAGCCGCCTCTCTCAGAGGAACATTCACAACTGTGAAGACTCGTCAGTTTTCTTGATTGCAAGAAAGTGTGCTGGTAATGTGAGTCCATCAATGATCATCCAGGTGATAATGTTTCCGTTTCGAGTTGTAAGTAGACCAGTAATAAAATCCATGGCAGTCTGTTCTCATTTCCATATATGTGTTTCTGGTTGCTAATATCCCACCTTGACTTTCCCACAAGTCAAACATCGTTCTCATGCGTTGCTATGTGGGCCTTCAGGCCTGGTCATCCGTACATGGTCTTCAGGTTTTAATTCATCCTATCAAAACTCAAATGAATAGGATATTGAAACCCGTGTGCTTTGCCTGCACCAGTTCCCTAAGGTTGCTGTATAGTGAGGTCCATATTCGTTCCATGAAGTAGCAAATATCGTCCGACCTGCCAAAGGTTGCTTCCCCATGCCCCGCATGGGTCAATCTTGAGAACTCTCTTCCTTCAGTTCTTCAGTTTGAACAAAGCGAGTCTGATCAGGTATGTTAGAGTGGGTAGCGAGCCGTAAAACTCGTGCACGTCCAGGTTTCACGGTCGTATTCATTCAAAAGTTCCATCCAGCGATGCCATTATCTGATTTAGCTCTCTCGTAACCAGGGTACACGGGAGGCCCTTGTGATCGGTCTAAGTAGTGCATTCGGTACCATCCAAGTAATGCCTCCCACTTAAATCCAAAGACCACGGTTTCCACCACAGATTGTATGTCGTGCAGTTCCTCTTCGTAACTCCATTACGTAAGTCATCACTTTCTCGTGTTGCATCGGCGTGTAACTGGGACTCTGATTCGGAGCATCATGGTATACCGCTAGATCATCCGTACCCTTAGGAAAGACGATGCTCAGTGCATTGTAGAGTTGAATTTCATAAGCTGAAAGGACGTCCTCCTGTTTTGTCTCCCACGAACACAGCACCCTGCTGTGCTAAAGAGGTCTAAGCTGTGCGATTTTTGAAAATCCTGTGATGAATCTGTGATAGTATCTAGTGAGGCCAAAAATTTGCAGCATCCTCGAAGGGATCTTTGGTGTCAATCAGTTTCTAACAAAATGGGTCTCAGCGAGATCCACGTGTATTCCCACTACGTTGTTTATATTACCAAAAATGTGCCTCTCGAATCTAGAAGTTACCTTTTAACGATACTTCGCGCGGAGTGGCTCCTCCCTCAGGAGCCCTAAGATAAGATACATATGCCACCCATGTTGTTCCTTTCTCCTGGTAATGATTCAAAACGTCATCAGCAAACACGGTCGATTCTTGTGGTCCATAAAGCTGCTGGTGTGTTAATCAACTCAATGATCGTGGTGTACAAAGTCGAAATGGCCGTATTGCGCTTGATATGCCGTTCTAAAAACATTCTCCCTTTGAACTTCCATCTGATGATAGTTCATCGTTCGTTCGCTAAACAACCCTCGAATGGGAGCTTGACCTTCACAACTGATCAGAAAGTTGTCAATACATGGTCGAGCCAAACGGTTCTTGACTGTCAACTTGCTGAGTTCTCAATAATCAATACACAGGTCCAACGATACAACTTATCTTCCCGGATATAACTGGGGCTCCCCAAAGCAAAAACTCGGTCTGACAATACTCCTGTCCCACAGTCCATGTGGTTGATTTGACAATTCCCGCAACCCTCCTGGTGCAAGAAGGTAAGGAGTACGAAGAATCAAAATCGCCTCTGGTGTGAGATCAAACTGAGAGTTTGTCTAATAGGTGTGGAAGTAAACCTGAAAGTTCCTCGGGTAGCACACCGTGAGAAATCACGAACAATTGGTGGATCCTCGATCCTCTTTTTCTGAGCTTTAACATCAGTAACGGTTGCTAACGTAGCGGTGTAATCCCTCCGTAGACACTTCTGGGTCTTCATAGCTGACATGGCGCTATCCCTTGCGCCACTCTGACGCTTTTAGAACAGTTAACGATTTTTCGCTAGGAAGAAGGATACGCAAAATTTTCTTCTCACAGGGTATATCTGCGCGATATCTGGATAACTAATCCACACTAACTACTGCATCGTATCTACCAAGGATAGCAGGAGGAAGGTCGACGTTGAACACTTGTCTCACAAGGCCGAGTTTACGTCTCAACATACATAGGATGTTTCAATTGAGTTGCCATCTGCCGATTCCACAATAGGTTCGGCTTCCAGAAGCATCAGGGTTAAACAGAACAGAGACGAAGCGATTAATTACCAAGAATGTGCAGGCCACCATGTTGCTATATTCCTGGCGTCGTCCACGCCGATCCTAAATGATCTTCCACGAGCATCGTTTCTAGTGTTGTTAGTACGGCTGCGAGGATTCCCAATACTATCATTATTCCCTTGGTTGTTGACGTCTTGACTTAGCAATAGTCAATCCCTGTCATTGTCACATTCGTTTCCATGCTGTAGACTACGATTACAAGTACCTTGATGTTGCTGCGACTGTTGCCTCCAATGCCGTTGCTTGGAACGAAGCCCTACAATCTTTCACCATCAAAGTCCATCTTTTCACATTCTGTGCCACGCGCTACTCACTGTGCTGGTAGCCACATATTTCACACTATAATATGTTGTCATCGCTTATGTCCAGATTGATTCGTAAGAGTTGACTCCCACCAGCCGGTAATCAGGGTCGTCCAAATACTGAGGTCGGTAAAGTACTACTCTCCTCCTCTTGTCCATTAATCTAGCAAGTCGATTGAGTAATACATGGTATGTTGCAAGAGTGTTGCATAAGTGGTCGCACTTCGGAGTCTAAGACGTCAATACATAGAGTTCCAACAAACGAAGAGGAGTGAGAAAGGTATAGACCAATCATTGACGCTGCAACATCCAACTCAGGGATGTTCGTACAGGCACCTAACATTCTACAAAGTTCGCTAGGCGTTCAGATGAGTGTTCAGGTGATACTCGATAACATCGAGATTCGTAAGGATTCAGAGAGGAGTGAAAAGATCACGTTCGAGTAGGAGACAATTACTGCTATGACTCCTATAGATTGTTGTGTTTCACATTGATCAATTAACAGGACGGAACACCTTTTTCACTTGTTAAGCCTCATTGGGACTCACATGCACCCCACATTATTATTATGTGTGCACCCACAATAATACTGTGATTTGCATGCGTCAATGATTTGCATGCGTCAATGATTTGTCCTTATTGAATTGTGATGTACGTATTGAATCATACAAAGAATTCAATTAAGGATTCCGATGAATGATACCCATCCACAAGGATCTAATTATGAGGATAGAAAGATCCTACATGGATTTTGGAATTTGTGTAACGAGAGGTGTTCCGACACCTTGCACTAGGCATGCTTAATTCGATACACAAGGTAGAAAGTTCATGAGGTTGAGGCGCCAAATATGTCAAGCGACATATGAAGCAGAGTTTGAAGGTTGAGCAGCAGCAGGATTTGCAACAGCTTTGCTCTGGATTGCAAAGCGGCACATGTTAACCAAATGTCTCCATCGTCCACCGTGGGTACATTTGAAACATGGTATTTGGTTTGGATGATGACAGTTGCATTGATTGCACCAAGGAGCAGTTCCCTTACGGCTTCATCCCTGAGGCGAGTCATGGTGATAGCTAAGTCAACGGTCCTCTGGAGTACGACGCCTATTCGCTGGGTAATTGCAGCACCTGGTTCGGACATTGTTGTTGCAATGAAGAGGCACCATGAAGAAAATAGAAGACATGGGAGGAAACAAGGGAAAGATAGTCGAGAGAAAATGACAACGCATGAAGATTGTGACCATTTGTTTGTTACCAAAGGCAAACAAATGAGACAGTGACTAATCAAAGTAAATGGGTCAATATAATGTATCGCGAAGACATGCTCGCCTATAAGTGAACACTCATCCCAAGAATTCCCAAGTAAGCACAACTGGTCTCGCGTCTGATGAGATGTATACGAAGTGCTTGCCTAGACAGAAAACCCAGAATACAGGCATTCACCCTTCCAGTTTGCATGTGTTCACATTATTTAAAACCCAAAACCTTGACGAGAGTTTTGAAAACTCAAAGGGGTTCAAAACCATATAATAGAGAGTTCAAAACCTTACAATAAAGGGTTCAAAACCTAGTAATCAATCATCCTAGAACAGATGATTAGTTTTCAAAGCGGTTTTGAAATTTATGTTCTTGTTGTGGTCGTCGCCTAAGGATAGGTGACGGTATTGTTTTATGACTAAACGCAAGTAAACTCGCGTTAGGGTCCTAAGAAGGTTATAGACTAGGTCAAAGCATTACTAATAACCTAATTCCCTATAACCATTGGCTCTGATACCATCTTTTCTGTCACACCCCGACCACGTGGAACATACAAAACGTGGCGGAAATGTCGGGGAGTGTTGTAACAGAATTAATTGTTTCAAATCCATGGCAATTGAAGTTTCGTTTTATTGATTACAAGTGTTACAATGTCTTAACAAACAAGGAAATACAACATAATTAACTAGTCTAGCATCTTTTATTGTCACTAAAGCCCAAGTCTGCCTATGTGTATCTTGATCATCTTATGCAACAGTTCCTGAAAAACACATGTGAAAATAGGTACGTCAGCATAAAAATGCCTGTGAGATACATAGGTTTTGTGAAAATAGGTTCCATGACTTATGTTTGAGAAAATGTTTAGTCATGAACCTTGTAATTTGCTTTGTTTTGTAAATCATTTGAAAAACAATGAGTTCAGATGATATGTATAAAATAAGTGAATAATGTATGATTAAATGAATAACCATAGTAAAATGGGTTTGTATAAGATAAGTTGTTTGTAAAACAATGTCTTGTGAAAAGTATGTTATTTGTATAAAATGTTCTATGTCTCAAACTGAAATGATTCAAATAACGCTATGATATGTAATACCATACAAACACTTATATATAGGAAGTACCAGCGGCGTATCCACCATGCTTGTATCATATTACACACGCATCGTTACTTAATCACTTAATCAAACCAAACCAACCAATGCAAGAAGTCTATGTTTAAATCAATTGTCAAATGTCTATGTCAAATATCCATGTCAAACGTCTATGTCAAGATGTCATGTATGGCAAGTGAAATGTCTCAACTAAACCATATGCACAAAAACAAAGTATTGAAGTAAATCTTGGTTTAAATCAAAGTTATGTTTTGTGGGAAATGCATGATCAAATGTCAATCATGTTAAAATGTCTATGCCGAAATGTCTATGTCAAATGTCTATGTCAAAATGTCATGTAAAACGATGTACTAAGTAATGCACACAATTGGGCACACCTAGCATGAAATGTCATCAAATCATGTACTATAATGTACTAACGAACATAGCAGTATATGATGTTAAAACAGGAAAGCATGAAAGTAACAAGTAGGCACATGTGTTCCACCCCAAAACAGTTTGGAAAACAGTAAAAGAGGGGTCTATGTACTCACTTGAGATTGCTCAGTAGTTCTGGAGTGACAACTAAACAAGGCTAGAGATCGCGGATATCAAACGGCACCTAGTATAGGTAACTATGTTAATAAACCGGACCTAGATCGGAAGATTGGGTAGCATTAGGGTTTGTAAACCAAACGAGTGTAGAGACTCGTGTCATTTGGTTTAACAAAGCCTACATACTAAATGAAACTTAACCTGAGTGATTTCGACCCATTACGACCCGTTTAGGTAGCTTATGCTACTTTAACGCGTCGTTCGCGTGAAACGCGTTCGGACCGCCTAACTAGCCCTATGACAAGTGTTATATGCCTAAACATATTACATAATCAGTTATGTGACAAAGGTTTAGGTTACATATGCTTAATTACCAATTATACATGAAAAGGGTATTCTGGTAATTTACCTAAGGCATATAAACTACCTATCATACAACTACTTAAACGATGTGACCATAGGGTATAACCTCGGAAGGTTATTCCCTACCTACTATGGTCACCTAATGTGTTTGGTCGGATCCTAATGATCAACCAAACTGGGTCGGGTTCGAGGTATAAGCGATTCATCAGATCGCTTACCCTACGACCCTAGACAACGTGGTAATCAGTGGGCATAGTCCCAAGGGACTATGACCAACGTGATTACACTCACGTTGCGAAGTTCAAAAGAACTTCGCATTGACCATTACTGGTCAACGCTGAAAGTCAAACAAAGTTTGACTTTCGGACTCGAAAAGCAATAAAATAAGGAAAAGAACGAAAGAATACTTACGAAGGGTCCCCGAATGCTAAACTCGATTCAAAAATCTCAGGTATGAAACAAATGTTTCAACTTAGAGTTTCTCAAATCAAGTTTCTAGTGATTTTAGCAATGGGGGGTATGGGGTATTTATAGGAATACCCGAACCGTTAAGATCGTTTCATGGAAAACGTGCCTTAATCCCATCCGTACATGTGTTGAAAAGTTATGGTGTTTAGGTGTTTAAATTCCATCCATACATGTGTTGCAAAGTCATGGTGCCTAGGTGCTTAAATTCCATCCATACATGTGTTGCAAAGTCATGGTGCCAAAATTCCATCCTTATCCGCTGACTAAGCAAGTTTAGAATGTGTGGTTGTGAATTAAACAACGGCTAATACATCGAATCTGGTCCCGAATGCGAAAAACGAACCAAATGACGCGACGAATGGATTTTTCTTATGGAGAATACTAAAATAAAATATTTTAGTGCTTACATAAATTTTTGGATGTCCGGATGTATTCAGAACGTAAGTTATGCGCGAAAATGCAAACTTGTGCACTTTTTGACACTTTTAGTCCCTGAATGACCCAAATGTTTATTTTAGCACACCGAACCCCTCAAAGCCTATTTCTAAGCTATGTAAAGGATATTTATGGTGTGTTTAACTTATGGTCATGTTCCGGAATGTCTGTTACAGTTCAAATTGGCATACTTTCGCAGTTTGTCAACTTTAGTCCCTGTAAGCGATTAAACTTGATTTCACCACACCAAACCTTCCAAAACTTATATATAAGTTATGTAAAGGTTATTTAAGGT
This sequence comes from Helianthus tuberosus, assembly GCA_030545235.1. Classification (NCBI taxonomy): domain Eukaryota; kingdom Viridiplantae; phylum Streptophyta; class Magnoliopsida; order Asterales; family Asteraceae; genus Helianthus; species Helianthus tuberosus. The sequence goes on from JARYGA010038024.1 coordinate 19,481, forward strand.
ATGTTAAGCCTATTTCACTATTCCGGAGTGTTCGTTGGATTAAACTGGTTATATTTACGCATCAGTGCGCGTATAACCTTCCAGAAAGCGATTTAGAGCTTGAAATCGAACAAGAGTTGATATGTGCAAAAGATACACATATTTATACAAGTCCAAAGTATGAAATACAATATTTCATTGGTTTGGCATTTGTTCGATGGTTGAAATGACACAGGTGTTACAGTCTCCCCTACTTTAGGAAATTTCGTCCCGAAATTAATTCGTAGGAGTCTATTTGTGACTTTGTGTTAAATAACCATCAAAGATGAACAAGACGTAATCCTGTAATTTCTCTTTAACGAACATTTTTCAGAAATGAAAAATGAACCGAGTTATTTTCAACAGGCATTCTTTAGAAACAAAAATGAACAGAATAGTCATTTTCCACAACATCTTCAGAAACAAAAATGAACAGAATAGTCATTTTACATCTTCAGAAACAAAAATGAACAGAATAGTCATTTTACATCTTCAGAAACAAAAATGAGCAGAATAGTCATTTTTCATCTTCAGAAACAAAAATGAACGGAATAGTCATTTTACATCTTCAGAAACAAAAATGAACGGAATAGTCATTTTACATCTTCAGAAACAAAAATGAACAGAATAGTCATTTTACATCTTCAGAAACAAAAATGAGCAGAATAGTCATTTTACATCTTCAGAAACAAAAATGAACGGAATAGTCATTTTACATCTTCAGAAACAAAAATGAACGGAATAGTCATTTTACATCTTCAGAAACAAAAATGAACGGAATAGTCATTTTACATCTTCAGAAACAAAAATGAACGGAATAGTCATTTTACATCTTTAGAAACAAAAATGAACTGAATAGTCATTTTACATCTTCAGAAACAAAAATGAGCAGAATAGTCATTTTACATCTTCAGAAACAAAAATGAACGGAATAGTCATTTTACATCTTCAGAAACAAAAATGAACGGAATAGTCATTTTACATCTTCAGAAACAAAAATGAACGGAATAGTCATTTTACATCTTCAGAAACAAAAATGAACGGAATAGTCATTTTACATCTTCAGAAACAAAAATGAACGGAATAGACTCTAGACACATGACAAAATTCGCTGTGGTTTCTGTGCACTGAATTTCATAATTATGTATGCATCCATAATTACGCAATTCCTTGCATAGTCCGCACAATTTGTCTGAAATGTGAAGGGGATGAAAAATCAAACCTGATGATGAGTGTGACTAAACTACCATAGGGTCCTTTTAATTAGATCGACAAAGGATCCTTTTAAATTAGGCCACCAAGGAGTCCTTTCAGCTATATCATCACATGATATTCCTAACCAGATTTTTGGATCAATCTGTTTACCTAGACCTCTCAGGATCTAATTATGGAATGGTACAATATAATCCAAGGGTCTTTACTATTACGTACAAGCCCGTTGAGGATTTAATATAGCACCCAAAGATATGGAAGATTCTACGAGGATTTGAATGACAAGAATTTGGATCACACAAAAACATAAAAGGAAACACATAAGCACATAATCACATAGTTGTTTAACTTGGTTATTAACTTGTTATCTTTGGACGCGGATACTTAAAGTACACCAGGAATCCAATTCGTGGATTTCATTTGGCACTTTAATCATTTCAAGAATCTATCTATGAAGATAGGATAATCTTAAAAGGAATTCGGCTTTGTCCTTATTGAATTGTGATGTACGTATTGAATCATACAAAGAATTCAATTAAGGATTCCGATGAATGATACCCATCCACAAGGATCTAATTATGAGGATAGAAAGATCCTACATGGATTTTGGAATTTGTGTAACGAGAGGTGTTCCGACACCTTGCACTAGGCGTGCTTAATTCGATACACAAGGTAGAAAGTTCATGAGGTTGAGGCGCCAAATATGTCAAGCGACATATGAAGCAGAGTTTGAAGGTTGAGCAGCAGCAGGATTTGCAACAGCTTTGCTCTGGATTGCAAAGCGGCACATGTTAACCAAATGTCTCCATCGTCCACCGTGGGTACATTTGAAACATGGTATTTGGTTTGGATGATGACAGTTGCATTGATTGCACCAAGGAGCAGTTCCCTTACGGCTTCATCCCTGAGGCGAGTCATGGTGATAGCTAAGTCAACGGTCCTCTGGAGTACGACGCCTATTCGCTGGGTAATTGCAGCACCTGGTTCGGACATTGTTGTTGCAATGAAGAGGCACCATGAAGAAAATAGAAGACATGGGAGGAAACAAGGGAAAGATAGTCGAGAGAAAATGACAACGCATGAAGATTGTGACCATTTGTTTGTTACCAAAGGCAAACAAATGAGACAGTGACTAATCAAAGTAAATGGGTCAATATAATGTATCGCGAAGACATGCTCGCCTATAAGTGAACACTCATCCCAAGAATTCCCAAGTAAGCACAACTGGTCTCGCGTCTGATGAGATGTATACGAAGTGCTTGCCTAGACAGAAAACCCAGAATACAGGCATTCACCCTTCCAGTTTGCATGTGTTCACATTATTTAAAACCCAAAACCTTGACGAGAGTTTTGAAAACTCAAAGGGGTTCAAAACCATATAATAGAGAGTTCAAAACCTTACAATAAAGGGTTCAAAACCTAGTAATCAATCATCCTAGAACAGATGATTAGTTTTCAAAGCGGTTTTGAAATTTATGTTCTTGTTGTGGTCGTCGCCTAAGGATAGGTGACGGTATTGTTTTATGACTAAACGCAAGTAAACTCGCGTTAGGGTCCTAAGAAGGTTATAGACTAGGTCAAAGCATTACTAATAACCTAATTCCCTATAACCATTGGCTCTGATACCATCTTTTCTGTCACACCCCGACCACGTGGAACATACAAAACGTGGCGGAAATGTCGGGGAGTGTTGTAACAGAATTAATTGTTTCAAATCCATGGCAATTGAAGTTTCGTTTTATTGATTACAAGTGTTACAATGTCTTAACAAACAAGGAAATACAACATAATTAACTAGTCTAGCATCTTTTATTGTCACTAAAGCCCAAGTCTGCCTATGTGTATCTTGATCATCTTATGCAACAGTTCCTGAAAAACACATGTGAAAATAGGTACGTCAGCATAAAAATGCCTGTGAGATACATAGGTTTTGTGAAAATAGGTTCCATGACTTATGTTTGAGAAAATGTTTAGTCATGAACCTTGTAATTTGCTTTGTTTTGTAAATCATTTGAAAAACAATGAGTTCAGATGATATGTATAAAATAAGTGAATAATGTATGATTAAATGAATAACCATAGTAAAATGGGTTTGTATAAGATAAGTTGTTTGTAAAACAATGTCTTGTGAAAAGTATGTTATTTGTATAAAATGTTCTATGTCTCAAACTGAAATGATTCAAATAACGCTATGATATGTAATACCATACAAACACTTATATATAGGAAGTACCAGCAGCGTATCCACCATGCTTGTATCATATTACACACGCATCATTACTTAATCACTTAATCAAACCAAACCAACCAATGCAAGAAGTCTATGTTTAAATCAATTGTCAAATGTCTATGTCAAATATCCATGTCAAACGTCTATGTCAAGATGTCATGTATGGCAAGTGAAATGTCTCAACTAAACCATATGCACAAAAACAAAGTATTGAAGTAAATCTTGGTTTAAATCAAAGTTATGTTTTGTGGGAAATGCATGATCAAATGTCAATCATGTTAAAATGTCTATGCCGAAATGTCTATGTCAAATGTCTATGTCAAAATGTCATGTAAAACGATGTACTAAGTAATGCACACAATTGGGCACACCTAGCATGAAATGTCATAAAATCATGTACTATAATGTACTAACGAACATAGCAGTATATGATGTTAAAACAGGAAAGCATGAAAGTAACAAGTAGGCACATGTGTTCCACCCCAAAACAGTTTGGAAAACAGTAAAAGAGGGGTCTATGTACTCACTTGAGATTGCTCAGTAGTTCTGGAGTGACAACTAAACAATGCTAGAGATCGCGGATATCAAACGGCACCTAGTATAGGTAACTATGTTAATAAACCGGACCTAGATCGGAAGATTGGGTAGCATTAGGGTTTGTAAACCAAACGAGTGTAGAGACTCATGTCATTTGGTTTAACAAAGCCTACATACTAAATGAAACTTAACCTGAGTGATTTCGACCCATTACGACCCGTTTAGGTAGCTTATGCTACTTTAACGCGTCGTTCGCGTGAAACGCGTTCGGACCGCCTAACTAGCCCTATGACAAGTGTTATATGCCTAAACATATTACATAATCAGTTATGTGACAAAGGTTTAGGTTACATATGCTTAATTACCAATTATACATGAAAAGGGTATTCTGGTAATTTACCTAAGGCATATAAACTACCTATCATACAACTACTTAAACGATGTGACCATAGGGTATAACCTCGGAAGGTTATTCCCTACCTACTATGGTCACCTAATGTGTTTGGTCGGATCCTAATGATCGAACAAACTGGGTCGGGTTCGAGGTATAAGCGATTCATCAGATCGCTTACCCTACGACCCTAGACAACGTGGTAATCAGTGGGCATAGTCCCAAGGGACTATGACCAACGTGATTACACTCACGTTGCGAAGTTCAAAAGAACTTCGCATTGACCATTACTGGTCAACGCTGAAAGTCAAACAAAGTTTGACTTTCGGACTCGAAAAGCAATAAAATAAGGAAAAGAACGAAAGAATACTTACGAAGGGTCCCCGAATGCTAAACTCGATTCAAAAATCTCAGGTATGAAACAAATGTTTCAACTTAGAGTTTCTCAAATCAAGTTTCTAGTGATTTTAGCAATGGGGGGTATGGGGTATTT
>JARYGA010038025.1:0-28400 GCA_030545235.1 Helianthus tuberosus
AATGAGTCGAAACGGGTCAAAGCACTTAGGTAGACTACCAAATCAGAATGATAGGTCTATTAAATCATGTCATATGAGATCCAATACTCATTTGATTTATAGAACTTCATTCTATCCTATCTCCCGATTTAGGATCCGATTATTTAACATAGTGAAACCATACTAGGTGCCACTTCATTCCTTGATTTCCCGAGCTTCGTTAGGACATTTAATCAAGGATACTTACAACCTCAAGAGAGTACATAGTCCCCTCTTTTACCGCTTTCAATTGTTTTGGGGTGAAATATATGTGCCTATTTGTTATTTTCATGATTTCAACTATATGATTATACATGCTAGTACTTATCTTTTGACGAATTGAGCAATATTCTATGGTTTAATCACAAATTTTCAAACATTTTAAAACTAATTGTTGGATTGTACTTTCTTTATACATTCACCAAGCCGATTGGTAGTATGATATAGCGCTATAGGACTAGACACCCCATTCCTATTGTATGGAATGTCAGAAACCAAATTTTAACCAAATAGAAATTTCCTTTGTGGTATTTATATAGTCTCCAAAGTGTAGTTTGACACACTAAAGTTTGAATGAATACTAAATCATAGTTTCTTTTGTATATTTTGATATACTACCAAAGTAAAGTTTGATGTGCTCTCAAATGTGATATTATCCAAAGTATATTTTTGATATACTATGTACAAAATCCAACATGTGTTTTAATATACTATTGACCTTGTTATTATCTAAAGCATAGTTTGATCTGCTACTATTCACTAAAGTATAGTTTGATATACTACTAAAATCATGATCTAAGTATATTTCGATATACTACCAACATAATACTATTTTACCAAAGTATAGTTTTGATATACTACCGACTCTGTTATTTCACAAAGTAAAGTATTTTTTGATATACTACCATAGTTGATATGTTATTTTCAAACCAAAGCATAGTTTAATATGCTATTTTCAAACCAAAGTATAATTTGATATACTACCGATACTTTCATTCTTAAACTAAAGTGTACTTGAGATATACTACCAAATCTATTATTTTCATTTATCAAAGTATATTTTGATAGACTACTTATCTATTTAACTATTTCAAAACTAAAGTATAATTTGATATACTATTTATCCGATCTTTTCAAAACCAAAGTATATTTCTGCATATACTACAAACCTTTTTATCAAAACAATGTATTTTTGAAACCAAACTTTTTACAAGGGTTCATGGCTACTATTTTGTAAACCTAAAACCTTTTTCTTGTGTTAACCAAAGCCATGAATCTAATTCACAAATCCTATGTTACTCACAGGCATTTTTATGCTGACGTACCTATTTTCATATATGTTTCAGGTGTTGCTATGAGATGATTGTTGATACATGCAATACATAGAATGGACTCGTGCCTTAGTGACTTTAAAACTCGAAAGAAAATATTTGTATTTGTCTCAATTGTAATAAAACAATGAGTTCAATAATTCAATAAAACAAAACAATTTAATCCATGGTTGTGAAACAATGATTCTGTTACAACACTCCCCGACGTTTCCGCCATGATTTGTTATTTTACGTGGTCAGGGTGTGACAGAAAAGTTGGTATCAGAGCCAATGGTTATAGGGAATTATGTTATTAGTAATGCTTTGACCTAGACTATAACCTTCCTAGGACCCTAACACAAGATTCTTGTGTTTAGATCTTAAAACAATACCGTCACTTATCCTTAAGTGACAACCACAACGAGAACACAAATTTTCAAATCTGCTTTGAAAACTAATCATCTGTTATAGGATGATTTATTATAAGGTTTTGAACCTTCAAAGTTTTCAAAAATCTTGTCAATGTTTGGGTCTAAAATAATGTGAACACGTGCAAACTGGAAGGGTGAATGCCTGTACCCTGAGTTTTCTGTCTAAGGCTAGAGTATTCGTACAAATCCGCAGTATCGGACCAGTCACTCTTACCTGGGAACTCTTGGGGTGAGTATTCGCTTATAGGCGAGCATGTCTTCGGTGATACATTATATTGATCCATTTACTTTGATTAGTCACTGCGTGTCGTTTGTTTGTTCCAGGTAACGAACGAATGATCGCCTTCCTTGTGTTTTGTCTATGTCTTCAATACCCCATTTGATTTTCCAATTGTCAACCTCACTCATTTCTCATGATCCCTTGTTTCTTTTAGACAATGCCTCCTCGACGAGATGCACAACCTCTAACCAACAAAGAAGTCGCAGCCCTTGTCTCTCAGCAAATGGTTGCAGTGCTTCCGAACCTAGTAACCCAGATCCATCAGTTATATAACAACAATAACAACAACAATGCTCAGTGTAGTTTCAAAACCTTCAATTCTGCTAAACCTTTGAAGTTTTCTGGGTCTCAAGGAGCAACCGCGCTCCTGCAATGGTTCGAAAGTTTGGAGAGCACATTCAGACATGTGCAATGTCCGAATGAGTACAAGGTTGATTTTGCGTCCAGTGCATTCGAGAAGCGTGCTCTTACATGGTGGAACGGTGTGATGCGTGATAGGGGTGCCGATGTGGCAATGGCACAAACCTGGGAAGAGCTTCGGGCTATAATGATGAAGGAATTATGTCCTCGTCATGAGCTCAGGGCTTTAGAACAGGAATTTGAGGAACTTAAACAAGCGGTGAACATCGAGCCTACACTGATCGTGTTGAGGAGTTAAGTTTGTTATATCCTACCATGGTTACGCCTTTGGAAAAGGCAATTGAAAAGTATATCGATGGCCTCCCTGGCCCAGTTCAGGACATTGTTACTGGTAGCAACCCTACTACCGTCAGACAAGCCATCGAACTATCTGCTACCCTGACTGAATCTCAGACCAGGAAGGGTAAACTTTTCCGAAAAGGCAACCAGAAACCTTCTAACAAGTCGGCACAAGAAAAACCAAAGGATAAACAGACTGAGTCCTCTAAGAAGTCGAAGAAGCATAAGGCTTCACAAAACTTCGCAGTAGTTGCTCAAAATGATCAGGTTGCACCAAATCAGCTAGCACAGCCTCGTGCTAGGAAAAACTATATTGGTACTGCACCCTTGTGCAACAAATGCAACCGTGAACATGAGAATCATACACCGTGTCACAAATGTACCCACTGTAGACGATTGGGAGATTTGGTCAACATATGCCGTCATGTTATCTAAAACCAGAATGCTGCAAATCCTGCTGCTGTTCAAGCACCATATCCACCTGGATCGTGCTACAACTGTGGTGATCTCACTCACTACCAAAACAATTACCCAAGACTTGTTAATGCAAATCCAGCGCATGGACGAGTGTTTAACATAAACGAGGCAAATGCAAATGACTACGCAGCAGTGAACAATTAGACCTTGTATTTTCCTTTGTTGTTATCTTTTGAAACAATTAAGCTATTATATAAATAAAATTGTTGTTCCAATTTTATCTTACGAAGCAGTTATAATTATGTGTGTGCGAGACTTACCCCTATGATACCGACACCAAGGAACCGTGTTCCTTGCGGAACAAACTACTCGTGTGGTTCTTTCATTCTATGATCACTTGTGATCTCCCCTAAAATCCTAAGTACTCGTTTCTTTTAAAGGAACAAATACAAGGTACAAATTACAAGTTCTTAAACAAATATTTGAATTACCATTTCAAATCCTTGATTTGATATCTAAAGGTACTATCGTGAGTCCTTAATTGGATTCCTTATGTGTTCTAATACGAATGTTACGATACGACAAAAACAAAGCTAAATCCTTATAAGATATTCTTATCTTCATAGTTAGATTCTTGGGGATATTTAAAGTCCCAATTAAAATCCGTGATTGGATTTCAGGTGTACTTTAAATGCATTAATTCAAATCAACGAACGAGCTAATAACTAAATTAACGAATACACGATTATGTGATTATGTGTTATGTGTAATCCTAAAGCTCGCTATCTAAGTCCTGATAGAATCTTCCGTATTTTCATATGTTAGATTCTCAGAAGGATACTCAAAGTACTATTTTAAATCCTTAAGGGGCTATCTATGCAAATAGTCAGACCCTTGGATTCCAAGTACTGTTTCAAAACAATTATTTGGTTCTGAGTTACAAAGATCCCTTAAGTGGTCTATTTAAAGAGATCATACGATGATCTAGTTAAGGAGATCATGTATTGATCTAGTTAAAAAGATCGTTCATTGATCTAGCTAAAAGATCCTCTGGTGGTCTAGTCAAGTCATTACATGTATGCCCGATTGATTTTTCCCTACACATTATAAAATGAACTGTGTGGACTGGGCAAGGAATTTCGTAATTATGGATGCATACATGATTATGGAATTCAGTGCACAAAAATCACAGCAAGTTTTGTCATGTGTTAAGACCTATAGTGATGAGAATAATGAGACGAGAACAATGTAAATAAGGCATGGTAGATACGCCGCTGGTACTTCTTATATATAAGTGTTCCTTATTACATTGCGAGTGTAGCGTTATTTAAGTTACTAGAAGTCTTTGACCTTGACCAGTGTTATTTTATTTTGCACTCACCGACTCTGATTTCGAGCACACACAAGTTTCCTATAATAGTCTTCATAGGAAACATTCTCTTATCCGTTGTTCAAAGCTCCATGCTTTTGTTACAACAACGACAACATTTTGGCAATTAACAGATTCGCTAAAAATCCAAACATGACCTAGATTTTTACTTGTGAAACAAAGAATTCATTCGAAAGCGAAACAATCATGGTTGTCTTCACAGGTTTCCTCTAAAATTAAATTTCGGGACGAAATTTCCTAAAGTAGGGGAGACTGTGACACCTGTGTCACTACGACCATCAAACAAATACCAAACGAATGAAATGTTGTGTTTCATACTTGGGATTTGTATAAATATGTGTATCATTTGCACATATCAATTCTTGTTCGATTTCGGGCTTTAAATCGCTTTCTAGAAAGTTGTACGCGTACTGATGCTTAAATGTAATCAGTTTAACGCAACAAACACTCCAGAATAGTGACATAAGCTTAACATACCTTAAAGGACCTTTACATAACTTAGAAATAAGTTTTGAAGGGTTTGGTATGGCAAAAACAAGTTTATTCGCTCACAGGTACTATTTGCGTCAAACTGCAAAAGTCTGCCGTTTCAAATGGCAACATACAGTCCAGGACATGATCATAAGCTAAACATACCATATATAACCTAAAGATAGCTAAGAAATAAGCTTTGAATGGTTCGGTGTGTGAAAATATGCTTAATTGATCTTACAGGGACTAAAAGTGTCAAAAACGGTGTAAGTTTGCAATTACGCGCATATGTTACGTTCTGACCACATCTGGGCATCCAAATTTTTTGTAGACACTAAAATATTTATATTTTTTTAGTGATCGGCGTGCAAAAATACCATTCGTCGCTTAATTTGGATCGTTTTCACATCCGTTCGAGTTTCGTCGTAATTGGACGAATAACGTAACCGTACGACCAAACGAACCGACATTCAAAATATTTCCGAGCACATTTTGTGTCCTCTATACTTTGAGCACCTTGTAGGGCCTTGAAAATGGCTTAACGTGTGTTAAAAGTGCCAAAAATGGGCTTATGCAAGTGCAGGGACCAAAGCTATTAAAACTGAAACTGTTGGCTGAACTGCAGATAGGTCGCGGGCCGCGTAGACCTGTCCTCAATCCTACATGGGGTGCGACAGCATACCCAGTGACAGAAAATCAATTTCAGCAACTGTTTGATGTTCCAGGGACTGTTTTTGCCATTTTTTTGTGTGTTAACTAAGTTAACACCTCTCCAAGACATATTACCTGTCACTAAACACATGTATGGCTGAGATCCTTTGCTTGTTGGCCACATAAACACTTGCCATGATCTTGTTTCTTCACCACAATAATAAATAGCCAAGCTCCTCATTTGATTTGTTCACCCTTGATCTGATTTTCTCTAAGTTGTGGTTAAAAAACTTCATGCTTGAGAATTTTAGATCAAGTTCTCCCTAGCTTGGACCCTTTGTAAGCTTCTTTCGTGCTTTTATCGCTTTTTTAGTTTTCAGCTTTGACTAGTCAATGGTCAACCCAAAGTTCGTTTGAACTTTGCAACGTGATTGTAATCACAATGGTTATAATCCTTAGCGATTATACCTACTGATTACCACGTTAACTAGGTGTAGTGACGAGTCAAAGTTTCGGTCAAAATGCGATTTAGCACGCATTTTGCAACGGAACTACTTTTAGGTATCAAAACACTTTGTTTTGATACCAAATCAGTTTTTAATGTTAGTTAAACATGTTTTGACATGTTTAACTCGTCACTACTAGTTTAGTGCTTGTTTAGGGTCGTAAGTTAAACGGTCTAGACAACCGCTTAGACTTTCGAACCTGACCCGTTTGGTCGATCGTTAGGATCCGACCAAGCATGTTTAGTGATCATAGTTGTATAGGGAATAACCTCTGAGGTTATACCTTATGATCACATAGGATTAGTTAGTTATTTGTTAAATAGTTTATATGCCCATAGGAAATGACCAAAATGCCCTTTTGAAGCATAAATCCATATTTTGCATATGTGATCAACTTTTTGACATATAATCTGATTTAGTAATATGTTTAGGTATTATTGGGCATGTAATACTTGACATAGCACATAGTTAACCATCCGACCATAGTTTTACGCAAACGACGCGTTAGAGTAGCTTATACTACCATAATGAGTCGAAACGGGTCAAAAGCACTTAGGTAGACTACCAAATCAGAATGATAGGTCTATTAAATCATGTCATATGAGTTCCAATACTCATTTTATTTATAGAACTTCATTCTATCCTATCTCCCGATTTACGATCCGATTATTTAACATAGTGAATCCATACTAGGTGCCACTTGATTCCTTGATTTCCCGAGCTTCGTTAGGACACTTAATCAAGGATACTTACAACCTCAAGTGAGTACAGAGTCCCCTATTTTACTGCTTTCGAATGTTTTGGGGTGAAACATATGTGTCTATTTGTTATTTTCATGATTTCAACTATATGATTATACATGCTAGTACTTATCTTTTGACGAATTGAACAATATTCTATGGTTTAATCACAAATTTTCAAACATTTTAAAACTAACTGTTGGATTGTACTTTCTTTATACATTCACCAAGCCGATTGGTAGTATGATATAGCGCTATAGGACTAGACATCCCATTCCTGTTGTATGGAATGTCAGAAACCAAATTTTAACCAAATAGAAATTGCCTTTGTGGTATTTCTATAGTCTCCAAAGTGTAGTTTGATACACTAAGGTTTGAATGAATACTAAATCACAGTTTCTTCTGTATATTTTGATATACTACCAAAGTACAGTTTGATGTGCTCTCAAATGTGATATTATCCAAAGTATATTTTTGATAAACTGTGTACAAAATCCAACATATGTTTTAGTATACTATTGACCTTGTTATTATCTAAAGCATAGTTTGATATGCTACTATTTACTAAACTATAGTTTGATATACTACTAAAATCATGATCTAAGTATATTTTGATATACTACCAACATGATACTGTTTTACCAAAGTATAATTTTGATATACTACCGACTCTATTATTTCACAAACTAAAGTATATTTTGATATACTACCAAAGCATAGTTGATATGTTATTTTCAAACCAAAGCAGAGTTTAATATGCTATTTTCAAACCAAAGTATAATATTATATACTACCGATACTTTCATTCTTAAACTAAAGTGTACTTGAGATATACTACCAAATCTATTATTTTCATTTATCAAAGTATATTTTGATAGGCTACTTATCTATTTAACTATTTCAAAACAAAAGTATACTTTGATATACTTTTTATCCGATCTTTTCAAAACCAAAGTATATTTCTGCATATACTACAAACGTTTTTATCAAAACAATGTATTTTCGAAACCAAACTTTTTACAAGGGATTCATGGCTACTATTTTGTAAACCTAAAATCTTTTTCTTGTGTTAACCAAAGCCATGAATCTAATTCACAAATCCTATGTTACTCATAGGCATTTTTATGCTGACGTACCTATTTTCATATATGTTTTAGGTGTTGCTATGAGATGATTGTTGATGCATGCTATACATAGGATGGACTCGTGCCTTAGTGACTTTAAAACTCGAAAGACAATATTTGTATTTATCTCAATTGTAATAAAACAATGAGTTCAATAATTCAATAAAACAAAACAATTTAATCCATGGTTGTGAAACAATGATTCTGTTACAACACTCCCCGACGTTTTCGCCACGATTTGTTATTTTACGTGTTCGGGGTGTGACAGCAGCCAACTCGTTCGAACGCTTCGTGTAGGCCTCGATTTCTGACCCTACCATCTTGAGGTCGTAGTACTCCTCCTCCAACTTATGAATGTCATCACGATGACAGTACTCTTCTTTGATCAGCTCCTTAAAATCGTTCCAAGGGGGTGGCATTAGCAGCTGCCAACCCTAACATCTGCACTTGTGCGTTCCACCAAGAGAGCGCACCACCTTCAAGAGTTCCAGATGCAAACTTCACCCTGCTAGCCACAGGGCATTCACACATCTCGAAGACGGATTCCATCTTCTCGAACCAGTGGAGAAGACCTACAGCTCCTTTTGTGCCACTGAAAGTACTAGGGCGACAATCCATGAAGGTCTTGAAAGTACACACTCGAGGTTGAGCATTTTGACCTATTGCACGAGAAAGAAAGGATAAGGTTAAGCACGAGAGTAGGATCACGAAAGTAGGATCTAAACATCCTAGGCTAGGTCAAAATGGCAGGCTGTACCTCCTGCTTGAGCTGCTGCGAGAGCCTCAGCAACTCATTCGTTGATTAGAGCCGTCAGTTGGGCCTGGGTCAAGTTGAGACGTCCACTCATGATCTTCACATCGAAAAAAAAGCACAAGTAAGAACGGTGACGTAGAGGTGTGAAAATTATGAGATGACAGAAGAGAGTAAGTACACAAGGTTTCAAGAAACAGTTGTTACGTTAACTAAGCATACCATGAACAATGCACTATTTAAACTAACGGGCAGGCAATACAAACATAAACTATATCACCTATAGTGTTGAGTCTTGCACGTGGAGCGAAGCGTCGTTGTGGATCGTTGAGCACTGAACAGGTTATAGTCTGGTTTTTATCAAAAAGCTTTTCCTTTTTTAAAACCATGTTCACTATAACCAATGGCTTTGATACCAATGTCACACGCCCAAAATCCACAAGCGGAGTATCACCGCAGGGAGCGTGACTGACCAGGATCCAGCCACCAATCATATTGAACAATATAAATAAACAAATAAAATCCAAACCAAACAATATAATTGGTGTAAAAACAATTTAACAAAGCTAAGTTATCAGCGGAAGCATTAAGTTTAAAACCAAAACATAAGTTTAAAGTTCATAAGTTTATCATGAACACACAACGGTCCATGTTCCACAACGACTCCTCCCGTGCAAGCTCCTGCTAAGTACCTAACGACCTGCAAGGCATGTAACAACGAATCAACAACAAAGTTGAGCGAGTTCACAGTTGGCTGTCCATTTTTATTGTTGTTCCAAAAACCATAAGTTATTTTGAAAACCACGAGTTAACCAGTTTCCTTGTTTCCCAAACCATAACCAGTGGGGGCTACCCCATGTTGTAAACCACTAGACTAGTTACCATATTGACTACTGACTTTAGTCATGTTTATGTGCCCTTCGTCAATGTCTATCATCATTGACTAAGTGCCCAAGTACCTTAGTCCACTCCCGTTCTTTGCGGCACGGTGTGAGACACAGAATGAGCCAGAAACCAAGAGTTACACTAGTATCAGACAAATCAGAAAAATATTGACGGAGTTCAGTACATAGACATACATGGTATTGAGACACAGAATGAGCCAGAAACCAAGAGTTACACCAGTATAGTGTGTAGGAAAGTAAGGATCACAAAACTGCCTTCCTAGTGATGGTTTAAGGGCCGGAAAGTGCCTAAAACTCACATAAACTGCAGAATTATGCAGAATTGACAAAATTCAGCATTTAAACAACTTAATATCATGCAAAAATATGGTTAAATGGTCCTGAATGCTAACCTAAGTTTCGGGAATCAAAACTGTCACAAAAGGTAACATAAAGCACACTAAACTGCATAGTTTAGCACCTTAACGAACCAGTAACCAACCGAACAACCGGACACTACCCGAAACACCAAATTTACACTAGAAGCATTGTTTTATCATTTCCGAGCTAGTTATGGTCCAAGAACATCATAACACACTATATAACATACTAATAACTAAACACCCTAACTATAACATTAGATTTCAACTATATAATAACTAAGCATTAAGCCCTAATCTATACCCCCTACCTAGTTACGGCTAACAAGGTGGCCCCACCTTTGATTTCATTTGAATATTTTATAAGATCTTGTCCATAAGTTTACTAAACATAAGGACCCTGGACTATCAAATGTTGAAGTATTATAACATAAACCTTTAGAACATAAACTTATCATTCTCACACTTCACACTTCACTCACTCATCTCCTTCCTCTCCTCCTACCTACGGCAGTGAACCCACCCACACACATCCATCTTCATCTTTCAACATTCATCCATTCCATACAAATCCAAAGGTGTAAGAAGCCATATAAGAAAGCTAGGAACTCTTGGAAGTTGAAGGACCTCTCATACAAGCTTTTAACCACCTCATCTTCACCTTGAGATCATCCCTAGCCTTGAGCTAGTAGTAAGATCATTCTACACTTCATTTTACATCTTATTTTGTTGGGTAAAGAATGATACAAGTAACTAATCTTGAAGAAAACTGTGAATCATGAACTTGAAACTTAAACATAAGCTTAAAAATCGTAAGAAGTCATGTTGTTATTTGTTATTCTGCTTGTTGGTTGTTGATTGATTGTGTTTATGATGTTAAACATCATATGATCTTTCTAGATGGTGATTAAAGACATAATCTAGCAAGATGAGAGGATGATTATGTTGTAGATCAATAGATCATCCTTGTGTAAATCATGAACTTGAAGTGTAAATTGTTTTTCTTGAAAAATGATGATCAAAGTGAATATAAAGTCTTGTAAATCTATGATTTTAAGAATGATTTTTCAAGAAACCAAGTTAAAAATACAAGATTTACATAAGCTTGGTTCTTAAGGGAATTAACCACATTTTTAGTGGTTAATCAAGTGTAGAAATATATATTTAACAAGAAAAACTCAAGAAGAAACATTTTTAGAAAATTTGTTTACAAGTTATAAACATCTAACTTCTTCAATAATGATGTTTTTAAATAAATATCCACACTTTAAAGGGTAACTAAGCTCACTAAACACACTAGTAAGTTACTACAAATTTTTGTAAATTTTCAAGTTCATGAAGTAGTGATTAATACTTGATTTTGGCAAATTGGTATGTATTGGTTGAATTGTTGTTGATTGTGATAATTTATAAAAGAAAATCATATGCTTTGCTTTGAAAGCATGGAAACCTCCATTTTTAAGGGGAAACTATGGCAAAATTTTTCTAAAAATTAAACACTCAGAAAAATAGTTTTAAACAAATATTTACAAGTATATTTTAAACCATGGATTTTCATATAAAATTTGCCATAATTTTTGTTACAAAAATTATAAATATTGGAGGTTGGTTTTTGATAATAAAAGTGACTAAATATGTATTTAGGAGAATATATATTTAGATGTCACCATGTGTGTGATTATTAGTATATTATGTGTATTAGTTATATTAGTTTAGGACTTGAAATAATATAACTCACCAAAATACCAAGAAATTACAATCCAAAATATTACCAAAATTCCAAGAGAATAAATATGTAATTTATACCCAAAATATTGGAGAAACCGAACAAGGAATATAACTTACAAAAATATTCCGGAATTTAATTCATAAGTATATTTTGATAAATGGTATTTTGGACACCAAGAGAGCAAAAATATGATTTTTATAATTATTACAAGGATATATCATATTTTTGACAAGAAGAAAATATATTATTTTTTGGTAAATAAAAAAATATATTTTTCTTGAAATTATTAGAAGATATATTATTTTTGGGAGAAAATATATATTTTCTTAAATAAACTTTGAACATATTATTTTTGGGTGAAAAAATAGATTTATATATATTTTCTAAGTTAAACTTAAAAATATATTATTTTTGAGGTTTATACGAAAATATAAGTATTTTTGCCAAGGGGAAAATTATAAATAATTTTTTTTCTATGTAATATTCCTAAAATATATATTTTGAGAATATATATTGATGAATTCTTATTAAGAAATATTATTTCGGAAAAATTAATACAAAAATTAAGTATATGAATACTTAATAAACACAATAAAATATGTATTCTCGTACGTATAATCATACACAGGAATACGCCACCAATACTTGGCAAAAATATACAAGTTTAAGATACGAGTATGAAAACACCCATCCTTGGGAAATTATACATGTATAAATACATAAAAGTGTCAAGTTAAAATATATTATTTTAACTAATATTCCAAAATATAATAAATATAATTTAAGTTAAAATATTTATTATTTTAACAAATAATTATATAACTTTGAATAATATTAAGGACACAATGAAATGTAACTTAAAGACACTAATTAAGACTAAGTCAAGGCACAACCCACTCGCCTAATAAACCGTAGTACGATTGTATGTAGTCGTGCACTCTAAGGGAAGCTTTGAGTTACATTGGATACGTAGAACGTAAGATTGTGAGTTCATGTCCCCCTTTTCTTTTAACTGTTTTCTGTTTTATAACTTCGGGGGTGGAGTACATGTTACAAATTGTTTTCAAACGTTTATACATGGTAGGGTTAGCTAAGGAATGTACGGCTAGATCATGTGAGTGGTGGGTACAACGCTTAAGACCATTAATCCTCGTAGTAGAACCGAGGGACATGAGTGATAGATCTATTTGGGTGTAGCGAGCCCCACCCATGTGGACCGGTATTTGGCCCATAAGGTGACTATGTCTTACAGCCGGAGGCCTGGTACAAAATCTGCTAGGATTGAGCCTTCCTGCATCACGTAACACATATTAATGGCCTTGCAAACCATTAATGGATCTGTTTCCTTGTTTCCTTTCATACCAGGGTTTACAAATACATACTTACTTATAATGATTACAAAGTTTACTACGAGCTCACACACAAACACATGAACTCGCTCAACTTTTGTTGATGTTTTCAAACTACATGCATTTCAGGAAACTAAGTATGGATCTGGCGGGCGTTGAAGTTTTCAAGTCATGTCTATAATAAAAGATGTCATCCGAAGTCAAAGGGATTTGGGTTATGTATTTTATCTTGGATAAGATACATGGCGCAAAACCTAGTTCATTAGTGTCTTTTGTGAAGTCCTTATGGAACTTATAACTTGTTGGTGTTGTATTCTGAACGCGAAGTCTGTGTTTTGGGATTTAAAACAATGTTGCATGTAATGTTTTTAAAACTATCTATTGATGAACATTTTGGTTTTATCATGTAGTTGTTTGTTATGGTTGAATGTAATGATATTAAGCAAGTCACACATAATCACGCTTCCGCAAAAGTCAGGGTGTGACAACCGTTGTGTGAGTCTACTAAGTTCAGCCCAATGAATGCTCGGCCCAATATCAAGGATGTGCGATCCATCCTTGATTGTGCGATCCGGGTTGTGCGATCCAACCATTACCCAGCCCAAACAAAATGTGCGGCCCAATAACATAAAACAGTCCAAACGTTTGTGCGGCCCATCATGTTGTGCGATCAGCACTGACTTGTGCGATCCACACCATGTTGTGCGATCATGCATGAAAGAGCTGTACAGTGTGCTTCAATAGTTGTACTATATGCAATCCTAGCTTGTGTGATGCAACATGTGCAATTCAAGACTTGTGCGATTGCTATTGTGCGATTGGGTTTGTGCGATCAATTACATATTGCCATGATTTTAAGGAAACCAGTTAATCCATTCAAACAATTTCTATCTTTGCATTTAATCGATCAAATCAAGAAATTATCAATTAATTCTCATGAACCCTAATTAACATCAAATCATAAACAACATCCTCTCATAAAATTCAATCATATCATCAAATTAATGATCTTTGAACATTAACATGAAACCTAAAGCATCATACAATATCTTATGCCGAATCACATAAATCAACTAAACATTCGATCAAGATCAACAACCCATCAATCATGTATTCGGTCCTAGATCAACATAGATGGTCTTACAATCCATCAACAAAACAGTTCATCACATATATATTGAAATCAAACACATATTCTTAATTCATGATCACAATTTCCATTAACATAACTACTAGCATGGAACGCTAGTTTTCATATTGAATCATAGCAACCCCAACACCGTGTATCATAGCGAACTAATCAACAAGAGAACACTAACTGTGATTCTCGAGTAGGTTGGTTGGATCGATGGAAGGGACCTCGAATGGGGCTGCCGTCACATAGGGAGGAGAGGAAAAGTGCTTAGGGTTTTGTATGTTTTCTTGTGTTTACAAATTATGAGAAACAAACCCCACCATTGGGTGTTTGTATGCGTATAAGAGGAGTGGGCCAATCCCACCTTTGGGCTGCCCTTGGGTCACGAGTTCAAAACAGACCAGATTGGGCCGAGAGGAGTGTGTGTGACAAGGGACAAGATGTGCGGCCCAAGTGCTTGTGCGATCGGTCATAGGTTGTGCGACCAAACTTAGTTGTTATATACACATACTCACATTACATTCATATAACACATAACATTCAACTCATAACATTTTCATTAACATCAGACATATCAATTAGTCACGTAATGTTCATACAAGTTACATCGAAGTATAAAGAAAGGTTCTAAAATACGAGTTGTCACAGTACGAATGGCAGTTTTAGGAATATCTTCTTTGAGACTCGAAGTTGATGATAACCACAACGAAGATCAATATTGGAGAAACACGTCGTGCCTTGAAGTTGATTGAAGAGATCGTCGATGCAAGGAAGAGGATAACAGTTCTTGAAAGAAAGTTTGTTAAGCTCACGATAATCGATACACATCCGAAAGGAACCGTCCTTCTTCTTGACAAAGAGAACCGGCGCTCCGCAGGGAGAAGTACTAGGGCGTATAAAGCCTTTATCAAGTAACTCTGGAAGTTGGCTAGGTAGCTCTTGCATCTCTAAGGGTGCGAGTTGGTATGGAGATTTAGCCACAGGTATAGTACTAGGGACTAAATCGATACGAAAATCAACTGAACGAGGAGGAGGACCAGGTAGATCTTCGGGAAACACATCGGGGAAATCACAAACAACAAGAATGTCACTCACGCTCTTATCCTTGTCCTTCCTTTCCACAACGTGGGAAAGAAAGGCAAGGTAATCCTTGCACAAGTACTTGTTCACTTGAGTACACGACATAAGCTTGAGAACTTACCATAAACGTGTAACGAATCACCACAAGGAAGAGGAAGACGGATAAACTTTTTAGAACAAACAACTTTAGCACGAACTCTCCTAAGCCAATCTATGCCTACTATGATATCGAAACTACCCATTTGCATGGGTATGAGGTCAATCGAAAACTTATGATCGTTAAGATTCAAAGAACATTTAGGGAGAACGGAATACACAGTTATCGACTTACCGTCAGTGACTTCGACTGCGAATGATTTTGGAAAATTGGAGTGTCTACACTTAAGCAAGGGTTTGAATTCAACGGATACAAAACTTTTATCCGCGCCAGTATCAAATAAACAAGAACATAGACATCGTTTACAAGAAACATACTGTTGATGACGTCGTTGTTATTCTATGCATGTGCTGCTATAATCACAAAGGCTCATCCATGAGGATTCTGTGGCTGGTTGGTGTTCTTGTGTTGCAGACACATGTTGCTGAGGTGGTTTGGATCTCCACATTTGTAGCAGGCTCGACCGTTGTTTGCTTGAGGTTGGCCTGGGTTTTGAGCGGGGGTTTGGTTTTGGTTACCTTGTGGAATTTGGCCACTTGGGCATTGGTTTGCAAAGTACACAAACCTATTGCAGTTGGTGCAAAGGTGGTACGGTGTATGGATCGGATGGTGGTACAAACAAGTGTTACACTTAGGATGAGTCCCAGTGTAGGCTTTCTTAGCTTACTCAGGGTTTCGGGTGAGAGCGAGTTGTTGTTGAGGTTGAGGGTTTTGCGGAGTAACAAGCGCAAACATTTGGTATGAAGCCTTCCGCTTCTTACCCATGTTGTTGTTTTTGGTGGGTGGTTTAGTTGGTATGGGTTCAATGGTGGCTTAGTGAATGGTTTTAGAGGAACCCTTGTTGTTGAAGGTTCCATCTAGAAGGCGGTTATGGTTAAACTTGGCTGCCAAATGAAAGGTGTCTTCGTGTGTCTTTGGTTGAGCTGACTCGATGAAGTTCGATATGGATGGGGGAAGGCATCGAATGTTGTGAATTCCCTTGAGGATTGATTTCGTAACCGTTGAATGCGAAGAACACGTATCTTGTGCGGAATCCAAGTACATGTGTGAATTGAACACAAATATGTAACTAACTCTGATTTCTATTGATATTGTAGCAATACAAAACCATGAAATCACACTGACAGAGTTTCCCCTCTAAGTCAGCAAAGTTACAAATGAACAAGACATGTTAGCTATTTATAGAAGTTCCCCATTCGTAACTATCTACTTTCGGATGGATCTCCATCCAGACGAATGCACAATCTACGAATGGACCTTGATGTAACGATTGAACATAACTACAAATAGACTTTGACAATTATGAATGGATGGTTACGAATGGAGCTCCATTCGTACGGATGCACATCCTCCATTCGTACAGAAGGACTTTATCATATATGAACTTTATGACTTCCTCAGTTCAGCACCAGTCTTGTCTCATCTGATTACAGACTCTCCCTTGGATATTTCTCGTAGCTTTCTATCTCTCTTTGAGTCTTCACAAAGTTTTAACAACTTTAGCTCCACAGACTCTCCCTTTTACTCTAACAGACTCCCCTTGGATCTGCTTACAACTTCAGCTGTTCCCCCTTTTATCTAACTCTTTCTCTCTTCAATTTCTCCTCCAGAAAATCACCTAGCTCTTCGATTGCAAGCTCCCCCTTGCTTTGAGCTTTTCTCCAGACCCCCCCTAGACTCAGCTATCAGGATCGTAATCTGGCTTATCATCTGAAAATCTAACAGTTTGAACCACTAGTAAAGATATTTGAAAATTTAGGTCCAAGATCAAGAACCTAGCTCTAAACACAAAAAAATTAATAGTTAAAGCCTATTATATATCAAAACCTTGCTCTATGAAAACCTTTTGACAATTTTAAAACTCTAGGATT
The DNA here is from genome assembly GCA_030545235.1 of Helianthus tuberosus. Classification (NCBI taxonomy): domain Eukaryota; kingdom Viridiplantae; phylum Streptophyta; class Magnoliopsida; order Asterales; family Asteraceae; genus Helianthus; species Helianthus tuberosus. The sequence goes on from JARYGA010038025.1 coordinate 17,374, forward strand.
TTATACTGGCTCTCTCCCCCTATCAAATAACTCTATATCTAACATTTAAGCATCCAAAACTTTTTTTGTAACTGAGAGGTTTTTTTTTAAAGATTATCTACCAAGTCCAAATTAATGACCTTGGTGATTTCACAAATTGTTTTTAGAATTTTCAATTTAAAACCTCAAGTTTCAAATTAATGAACTTGTGTATTTTCAGAGACATGTTCAGCAAACTTAGATTTTGAAACTCAGCGTTCAGACATCGGTTGTCGAAAACAAAGCGGAAATACAATCTCTGAGGGTGCGAGTTGGTATGGAGATTTAGCCACAGGCATAGTACTAGGGACTAAAGTGATTCGGAAATCAACTGAACGAGGAGAAGGATGACCAGGTAGATCTTCGGGAAGCACATCGGGAAATCACAAACAACATGAACTTCACTCACGCTCTTATCCTTGTCCTTCTTTTCCACAACGAAGTCAAGAAAGGCAAGGTAATCCTTGCGCAAGTACTTGTTCCCTTGAGTACACGACATAAGCTTGAGAGCTTACCATAAACGTGTAACGAACCACCACAAGGAAGAGGAAGACGGATAAACTTTTTACAACAAACAACTTCAGCATGAACTCGCCTAAGCCAATCTATGCCTACTATGATATCGAAACTACCCAATTTCATGGGTATGAGGTCAATCGAAAACTTATGATCGTTAAGATTCAAAGAACATTTAGGGAGAACGGAATCCACAGTTATCGACTTACCGTCAGTGACTTCGACTGCGAATGATTTTGGAAAATTGGAGTGTCTACACTTAAGCAATGGTTTGAATTCAACGGATACAAAACTTTTATCCGAGCTAGTATCAAATAAACAAGAAGCATAGACATCGTTTACAAGAAACGTACCGTTGATGACGTGGTTGTTATTCTATGCCTGTGCTGCTAAAATCACAAAGGCTCGTCCACGAGGATTCTGTGGCTGGTTGGTGTTGTTGCGTTGCAGACACGTGTTGCTGAGGTGGTATGGATCTCCACATTTGTAGCAGGCTCGACCGTTGTTTACTTGAGGCTAGCCTGTGTTTTGAGCAGGGGTTTGGTTTTGGTTACCTTGTGGATTTTGCACACTTGGTCATTGGTTTGCAAAGTACGCAAACCTATTGCAGTTGGTGCAACGGCGGTACGGTGTATGGATCGGATGGTGGTACAAACAAGTGTTACACTTGGGATGAGTCCCAGTGTAGGATTTTTTCGCTTTCTCAGGGTTTTGGGTTAGAGCGAGTTGTTGTTGAGGTTGAGGGTTTTGGGGGGTAACAAGCGCAATGTTTTGGTATGAAGCCTTTCGCTTCTTACCCTTGTTGTTGTTTTTGGTGGGTGGTTTAGTAGGTGTGGGTTCAATGGTGGCTTGGTGAACGGTTTTAGGCGAACCCTTGTTGTCGAAGGTTCCATCTAGAATGCAGTTATGGTTAAACTTGGTTGCCAAACGAAAGGTGTCTTCGTGTGTCTTTGGTTGAGCTGACTTGATGAAGTTCGATATGGATGGGGGAAGGCATCGAATGTTGTGGATTCCCCTGAGGATCGATTCCGTAACCATTGAATGTGAAGAACACGTATCTTGTGTGGAATCCAAGTACATGTGTGAATTGAACACAAATATGTAATTAACTCTGACTTATATTGATATTGTAGCAATATAAAACCATGAAATCACACTGACTGAGTTTCCCCTCTAAGTCAGCAAAGTTACAAATGAACAAGACATGCTAGCTATTTATAGAAGTTCCCCATTCGTAACTATCTACTTACGGATGGACCTCCATCCGGACGAATGCACATTCTACGAATGGAAATGTTACGAATGGACCTTGATGTTACGGTTGAAGATAACTACGGATGGACTTTGAAAATTACGAATGGTCTGTTATGAATGGAACTCCATTCGTACGGATGCACATCCTCCATTCGTACGGATGGACTTTATCATATAGGAACTTTATGATTTCCTTAGTTCAGCACCAGTCTTGTTTCGTCTGATTAAGTTACGATACGTGATTGACGGAAGTGATAGACATACTCCACTCACAGACTCCCCCTTGGAGATTACTACAGTTAATCTCGTAGCTTTCTATCTCTCTTTCAGTCTTCGCAAAGTTTTAACAACTTTAGCTCCACAGCCTCTCCCTTTTACTCTAACAGACTCCCCTTGGATCTGCTTACAGCTTTAGCTGTTCCCCCTTTTATCTAACTCTTTCCCTCTTCAATTTCTCCTCCAGGAAAATCACCTAGCTCTTCGATTGCAAGCTCCCCCTTGCTTTGAGATTTTCTCCAGACTCCCCCTTAGAATCAGCTATTAGGATCGTAATCTGGCTTATCATATGAAAATATAATAGTTTGAACCACTAGTAAAGATATTTGACAATTGTTAGTGCATACGTCTGTCGACTTCGTCTTGTATCGAGTCTTGTACTAGAATTGTTAGATCAGGGAACGTTGTACGAGAAAATAGGTTTTGGGTGTGTTTGGTTAATTTCGCTTGAAAATAGCAAGAGCACTTTCAAACGAAGTCAACATTGTTAATTTCGCTTGAAATGGCTCTGCCACTTTCAAGCGAAATCAGCAACACTATATATACCCAAGTTGTGTTGTCATTTGTAGGGTTCTTATTTCCGGTACCGAAGTACTGCCGACGTATCTACTGATCCGTAATCTTGTTAAATCGATAATACAAGACATTTGGAAGTGAATTCAAGCTGTTTTACAAGTCTATTTCATTGTTTCCGCCTTTGAAATAGATTAGAACTCTTCTGATCAACTCGTTTGGGTCACAAAACGATCCTACAAGTGGTATCAGAGCTCAAGAGGAAGAGTTCTTGCCAAAACAGCCATAATTTCTGACTTCTACACCTTCTTTTACAAAATTCACAAGTTTTTTCGGTCAAAATGGTTTGAATTTCACACATATCATGCAAAACAGTGTTTTAAAGAATCCTTGAAAGAATTGGACCTTAATTCAGCTTAAAATTGGTAAAATTCGTAATTCCGCTTGAAAATCAGATCGAATATGATGATGTCAGCAGCATTTCACACGAAATTAGCACTTGATTCCGCTTGAAATTGTAATTTCGTTTGAATAGTACACCTGATTTCGTTTCAGTGTATGATTCCGTTTGAGACGTTCCACACAAAATTAGTAATTTCGCTCCAAGTAGTAATTCCATTTGATAATTTCGCTTGAATCAGCTATTCCGTTTGAATAGGGGTATTCCGTTTCAAAGTGATTTCGTGTGAAAGGTTATTTCGCACCAGAAAGTGTTATTCCGCTTCAAAGGGTTATTTCGCTTCAAAGGGTGATTCCGTTTCAATAGTTGATTCCGTTTGAGTTTGGTATTTCGTGTAAAACTGAGTTTGTGAAACTTGATTTTTTGTGAAACAATTTTCTGAAAGATGGAAGAGGAATTCTACAATGCATTTGCTACACCAGTTGCTCCTGTTACAGCTGCTGAAACATTGTACTGTGAGAATGAAACAGGAACTCATCAAAAACCGCCAAAGCTTATGTACATTGAAGATTTTAAAGGATGGCAGAATCGATTTGAGAACTGGGTGCAAGCTTATAAGTTTGATGCATGGTGTTCATCAGAGAAAGATTATGAGAAACCGAAAAATGAACGTGGGCTTGAAAAAGCATTTTGTGATTTTTCAGAGAATGATAAATTGAAATATACAAGTGAAAAAATGATGATCAGTATTCTTCAACAAGCGATTAAAGAAGATATATTTGTTTTGCTCCAACATGAGGGTACTGCTAGATCAATTTGGACTGCATTGATTCAAAAGTTTAAAGGAGTGCAGATATGATCAAGAACAAAAGGGCTTTACTGAATAAATCATTTGATATGTTTGTAGCCTTAGAAGGAGAAACAACAAAAAAGACCATTGATAGATATTGTCATTTGGTTTTAGAAATGGGAAGATTGGGTAAAAAGAAAGACAACGAAGAATGGGTAGATAAGCTAGCTAATGCATTACGACAGCAGAAATGGGGAACTTATTTGTTGATCATAAAACACATGAGAAAGTTTGAAAATATGAATCTGGCACAGTTTATTCAGAAGATTGAAGAGCATGAGTTGGATATTCAGAAAACTGCTATCATGTCTAATCCAAATGTTCAACAAGATGTGAGTTTATACTACAGAGAAAACAAATTTGAAGTTACTCCAAGTCCAAAGATTCAGACTGGTTTCAGTGCTGATAGTTCTTCCGGAACAAAGGGAAGTACTGTGACTCAAAGTGGTGGATCTTCATCTTCATATTCAAGTTTTGATCCAAATTTTACAACACCAAGTTCTCAACAAAAGAATTCTACAAATCTGCAGTGCAATGTTACTTTGAACATTCAAAATGGTCAAAATCTTTCTCCAGAAATAGCTAAGCAACACATGGCCTCACTTGTTGCTATGTTGGAATCATATGAAAGTTTGATAGCTGGCAGAATTGGTAATCCGATGCTTACCAAAGAGGATTATGTCCAAATTGATGCGGAGGAACTTGAACTGATGGACATCAAGTGGTGTCTAGCAAGTGCAGTTAGAAGAGCAGAAAAATTTACACAAGTCACCGGAAGAGATGATTTTCGAGAAATGAGTGCATCTCCAATAGGGTTTGACAAATCAAAGGTTACTTGTTTTCGTTGCAAAGAAAAAGGTCATTTTAAGCGGGAGTGCAAAAACAAAGAAGCAAATGGAAGACAAGATCAGTCTGGAAAGAACAATTATTATCAAAAGTCAATTTTTCATCAGATTGCTCAACAACCACAAACTGCTCATGCACGTACCATTGGAGAGAAAAGAGCTTGTTTTGGGATAATTGATCAAGATGATGAATTTGTTGCAGAGGGATTTAGCTGGGATAAATGTATTCCACCAGGTTCAGGACTTGTTGCTAGAATCTTGGAAGAACAAGAAGTCAAAAGAACGAAGACCTTTAAATCATCAGAAAGTGATGATGACACTGATGACGAGGAAGAGTACATTAAAAATGCAAGAAAAAGTTTAGACTCATTCAGTTTTAATTTGTTTTTTGCAGATAAAGTTGAAGTGTTGAAAGAAAAACGAGCTGCTCGTCTGAAGAAAGAGTTGGAAGCAAAAAGAATTGCTGAAGAAATTGAAAAACTAAAAGCTGAGAAAGCTGAAGTTGCAGAAATTTCAATAAAGAAAGATAAAAATGAAGAGTGTGAGATAAAAATAGAAGTTGATAAAGAAACAGATGTGGGTGAAAAGATAGTTGAGAAAGTGACAGAAAAAATTGTTGAAGTTGAGAAGGTTGTTGAAGTTGAAAAGATAGTTGAGATCATTAATGTAACCACCCTTGTTTTCACACTCGCATTTATTCCGACTGGCATGGTAACAAATACCGTGTTTGGAATGAAACTTATTTGAACATACTTGCTTTGTGCTTATACATGCTTATACAAACACAAACACATGAAACAATTACAAATTTGTTAAGTTTTATACTATTAAACAATGATACATAAACTATAAGGGCCTATTATGACATTTTGTGAAACTACAATTTGAGGGACCTAATTTTCATTCCTTGAAACTTGCTTGAAAACGTTGATTTAAAGTCCGAGGACTAAAACCGTCATTTTTAGAAAGTACAAAAGTCCGGGGACTAAAAAGTCATTTTTGAAATCTTGTAAGTTCGGGTTAAAAATGTAAATATTGAAAACTCAAAAGTTTAGGGTCCTAATTGTCATTTTTGAAACTGATATTTTAAATGAAATAAATATTTATTTTTGAAATAAAAGTATAGGGTCCAATTGGTCATTTACTTAAACTTGAACTCCAGGGACTGTTGTGGTCATTTTCTAAACTAATTTTAACTAAGAACATTAACCGGGTTACATTCTATATAAGGTTTTCTAGTTTGAAAACTAACTTAGTTAGTCTAATTAACAGACTGTTACAGGGACTAATTATGTAATTCTGAAACCACAGGGACCAAAGTGTAAATTCTAATTCTTTTAAATAAAAAGCTTTTAAGAAAAACCTTATAAGAATCGGCCTCTACCCGGGACTCGAACCCGCGCCCAACCGCAAACCAAACACGCGCATAACCGGCTGGACTACCAGCTTCGTTGTGAATTGTATTAAGTTGTTTAATATACATTTGACTTAAAACCGAACTGATTTATGTAACTCAGATCTGTAAGTTACGGGTTTTCAAACAAATCCACCGAAAATTCGATCTGTTCCACTTGGACTTGTTTAAGTGATCCGAAATCAATCCCCACATGTTCCCAACCCCATTACCAACTCATTTTCGCATTAATTCGACACACCTTATTGCCCATTCGGCTATAATTCGAACTTTTTATAAAAAAATTTAAAGTGGAACAAACCCACTGATTCCTGTCGATTTTGTGTTGAATTGAAGTATTATATAAACTCCCTGAACCCATACGAAACTCTCACACCTCTCAAATTTCACAAAACCCTTCCGGTTCATCTCTGCAAGTCATAGCCGGAGTTCGGTCGCCGGATTTTGTCGAAACCGCACATCCGATCGATACCGGTCACTTTTTATTCGTCTAATCGGTATGATTTCACTCGTATTATATTTCGGTAAAATTAATTTCATTATAATCCAGTATTGACATAGTAATCGGGCTGTTGACTTTCGTTGACCGAATTGGGGAAGAAGATGAACAGTGTTCATCTTCTATTTTTTTTATTTATTCACTCTATTTAACAGATTTTTAATTAATTCATATTAATTAGAGACTAATCAGTTTAAGTCCGAAAATTTTATCATATATACTTTATCCACTGATACTTATATTAAAAATATAATATAAGTCAAAATATTTATTAAACTAATTTTTATATATTAAAAACAGTATTAACCTTTAAAAAATTATAATAAATCGAAATTAAAGAATTAATTATCGAAATTTTTATAGTAATTATTTTATATGTTGGACTTTACAGAAATAATATTGTTGGTAATATTTCACATAATTTTGATATTTCTGAAATTAAAACAGTGTTTACACTTTAAAAGTTTAGTTTCATTTTATATAAATAAATTATATACCTATATAAATTTTATCCAAGACTATTTTTATGACAAAAGACGCATTATTTTGAGTTTATATAAATTTAGAATCTGAATTTTTATTATATTTAATTATTTAGATAATTAAACTTATATAAACTTATTTATTGTTATTAAATCATTTTAATTCATTTTATTTGTTTAAAATGATTTCAAGGCCATAATAATTATTTTAAATCAGTAATATTAAAGTTCAATAATTAAAAATGTGATTTTTAATTATTCGGATTTAATATAATTATTTTGATAATTAAGCATATAATTATCATATTTATACTTTAAACTATATAATTATCATTTACCAAATAATTATATATTTTTGTACTTCTAAATTCAATTATAAGTTATAAATTAATTATATCACTTATGAAATATTTTGGTATAATTATTTATGTTAAACTAATTATACAAATCGAATATAATTGATTCATTATTTTAAAATGTTTGTAGTAACTCAATTATGTACGTATATAATTTAATTATTTATGTCAAAGAAATATTTTTCATATATAATTCCTTATTCATTTTCCGAGTTTTCTTGTTAGGTTATCCAAACCACATAATTACCATTTAAACAAAACACTACCGAATCCTATAGATTTAGGATTTCCAATTATCCAATTTAAACATTATTGTTGATACATATTCCATATTGTTGCATGTTCAATCAATTAGAGTGACGTGGAATCTTATTCCCAAGAACTCTCACACTTTGCATATTTATTTGGACTTAACCGAAATCAAGGTGAGTTCATAGTCCCTTTTTACATTATTTTTGGGATGATACATATGTTACAATGTGATACAAACTATTTGCTATTTGTGGTTTCCCCGATTGTTTTTGCATTTGCTTAATACTTTGTTGTTTGCTTTAAGAAGTTTACGTTCATCAACTTGCATAAGCCTATCGGTTGTATTATAGCGCTATAGGATTGACACCCCATCCAAACTTCCAACTTTGCAATTTTGTTGTTTTGTTGGAGCCACATACATACATACATACAAGGAAGGATGGATGATATTTCCGAGTATTGTCATAGGTTTGAATGTACCACTAAGTAACTACATGTATTACTCTTTTGCTATAAAGACATATCGACAACCACTTTTGTTAAAACTTTATCTATATCACATTAACATTTTTGCAGAAACAAAACCTATGAATTCACTCAACCTTTGTTGATCCTTTTACTCCTAACATATGTTTCAGGTGACAATGTGTGATACCATGAATTGCAAGGATATTTCACATAGGATGGATCAAGACTTATGCCTTAGATTAAATCCGAATTTACCATTTGTGAAACAATTTATGTTGTATTTGTTTATGTACTTTTATATTTTCAGATGTGAATGCAATCTATTGAATTGAACCTAAACTATATTTCAACTTAATATAATCTCCATGTGCTCAAATGCATTCTATCAAGTTTCGTGACACCTTTGGCTTTTCCGCCTCCGGCCGGGGTGTTACAGATTGGTATCAGAGCCATGGTTATAGGGATTTAGGTTATTAGAAATTACTTTTGACCTAGACTATAACTTACCTAGGACACTTTCCATTAGTAACTCTCCCGTTATCTTTGCCCTTGACTTCATCACTATCCTTACCTTTGTAACCAAAGCCTCGTCACTACGGATTTCATCTTTAGACTCTTTAAGTTACTCAAATACTCATCACCTATCCTTAGGTGATTATTTTCAAAACCTCCCCTGATCTTTTTCAATTCTCATCAAAGTCTTGGGCTCTAATAACGAACTCGTGCAATCTGGAAGGGTGAATGCCTGTATTCTGAGTTTTCTGTCTAGGCAAGCACTTCGTATATATCCTAACACGAAGGACCAGTTGTGCTTACCTGGGAATTCTTGGGATGAGTGTTCACTTATAGGCTAAAGCATGACTTCATTAAGTTATAAGAACCCAAATACTTTGACTTGTCATGGATGTCATTTATTCGTGGAATAAATGATATCCATCTTGTTATGTGTTTTCTCTTATCCTCTCTAATTTTATGAAATTGTTTTATCTCATTTTAATCTTATGTTTTATCTACCTCGTGTAGATGCCTCCTAAACGTGGACCACAAAACGAAATCCCAACCGTAGAATTGGCAACCCTCATTACTCAACAAATTACCGCAGCTCTTCCTAACTTGGTTACTCAACTCGTACAAGCTACAAATGGAAACGGAATCAATGGGAACGGTCACAACAATAACAATGTCCCTTGTAACTTCAAGCATTTTAACTCATGTCATCCCCCCAAATTTACTGGCAATGAAGGTGCAACCGGACTGTTGCAATGGTTCAAGAGTATGGAGAACACGTTTCGCCATAGTCAATGTACCGAGGCTCGAAAAGTGGAGTTTGCCACAAGTGTCTTCCAAAAGAGGGCATTAACGTGGTGGAATGGCATCATGAGAGATCGTGGTGCAAACGTTGCAATGGCTCTTACGTGGGAAGAACTGCGAGCCCTTATGCTAAAGGAATTTTGCCCACGTAATGAAATGCGAGCTTTGGAGGATGAATTTCATGACCTCAAGCAAGACAGTGGTGAAAACCGCGCGTATATCGATCGCTTTGAGGAATTATACATCCTCTGTGACAGCGCCAAGTTATTACCTCTCGACCGCTTGATTGAGAAGTTCATCGGTGGCCTCCCACCAATCATCAAACACATAGTGACCGGAAGCAAACCGGCCACACTTCGTGACGCAAGTGAACTTTCCGCAATTCTCACCGACGCTCAAGTTAAGGAGGGTAACTTGACCCGTAAGGGTAAAACTCCCTCGAAGGGTTCAAGTGACAAAGGCAAGACTGAGAACTCCGAGGCACAAACGTCTAGGAACACGAGGAACTCCAACAAGCGCAAGGCCATCCAAAACTTTGCGGCTACAACTCCTGCTCCAGCAAATCCAGCTGCTCCTCCTGCCAAGAAACCATATGTTGGCGATGCACCTTTGTGCACTCGCTGCAACTATCATCACCATACTCGCTATCAGTGCCTTCTATGCACAATTGCGGCCGTTCGGGTCATCTTGCTGCAAATTGCCGCATAAATCCTCAAGCTGTTACTCCTTCTGCTGCCCCTGCTGCTCAACAACCTCGTTATCCCATTGGAACTTGCTTCAATTGCGGTGATTCGAATCACTTCAAACAAGAATGCCCCAAACTCGCGAATGCCCAACCCGCTCGAGGTCGTGCATTCAATCTCAACGTTAACGAGGCTCATGCCCCGAACGATGTAGCCTAAGGCTGTGGGATTACTTAGCTGGATCCAAAGGGTCATGCATAATAGTGTTATGACTCCGAGATCTATGGATGTTGTTTTAGCTTTGTTATTCAAAAAGGGTTTTCGGCGCAGTCTGTTGCCCGTTTACCATCTCTCTCAATGTACTAAAGACCTTGTATTATCTTGTGTGTTTCAAATTATCAATTTGGTTAATAAGCTTCCATTTTGTTTGATCCAAGAACTAACAGAAGTTTCATTTCACCTAAGTTTGAACCTTTGCTTGCTATACCATATTCAAAATTTGTTAAACCAAGTCCTCAAACCCTACTTGGATAAATTTGTCATTTCTTCATTTATGATATTCTTATCCACTCCAAAACCAAAGCCAACCAAAAGATTCACCTCTGCTATATCTTTGGGCTCCTAAAACGAGAACAACCTTATGCCTAGTTCTCAGAATGTGAATTTTTGCTTAAGGAACTTTATGCTTAGTAAATACGTCTTTGCTGTATATATTGACCTATCATGCCTGGTATATGCTTACAAATACATTTTGCTTCGTATATTGATTTAACATACTTAATACATAAATTACAAACACATATACGCTTAGTACCGTCTCACAATAAACTTATATTGCTTATGACAATCCATGCTTAGTTTATAATGCACACTATTAGTTTGATTTATGT